>JAVKPL010011432.1:0-50776 GCA_032173675.1 Gastrolobium villosum | reverse complement strand
AATTAATTCTACAGCTGCTTTAGTACAACACTGACAGGTATGGCTATGATTCAGCATTTTTAAATGCTTTCATCTTTTGTATGGTTAAGATTTTCCACATTTAATACTTTCATGTATATATATGGCAAGTATTTGATTGTTGCACGTACAACAGTTGCATGAATGTAAACTATATATATATATGATAATAGCTTTATCTTGTTATAGGAGAAAACTATTAGTCTATTACTTCTAGCACACACAATTATGCAGGTACGGTCCACTGACCGGGGAGAGAAAAAATAATTTAGAGTGTAACTCACCTTGGGTTTGTGAGTGCGTGAGATGATTTTTTTGCTCTTGTTACATGAGAAATTTATGATATATAAACTCATTTATTACGATTCACAAAGCTAAGAATTACTGTTTCATTGATTTTGCAATCATTATTGATTATTCTCATTGAATCAAACTCATTCATTACTTGTTCTTACTCATATTGATCATAAAACTCCTTTGAGCTTCGTTCATGTGTCATTGATTAATACCCATAAGCTTCAAATTGTATAATCTGTACTTCAAGAGTACAAATCCATAAGCTTCATTTCTAAACACTCTCATTCTGTTTATTTGAGTTGAGGATAGTGAGACCCTAGTGAAAAGGTTGCTCATAGCCTAAGAAAGTGAAGGAAAGTGTAAGGGTTTCAAGAACCAAAATTCTTGAAGGTTGTCAAGCACCCTTGAAGCTTGATAATTAGTGGAAAGTTGAACGAGCGGCTTCAATCTAGACGTAGGTTACGATGGTGGTGACCGAACTAGAATATATCTTGTTTGCAATTTCTCTATCTCTTTATCTCTTTACATAAGCATTGTTTGAATACTTGAGCTTATTTAAATTTACACTTTGCATACTACTTGCTTCTATTAATTTTTATTCTTTAAGCTTTGCTTGTGTCAAAATCATATTAACTTAAAAAAATCATTTTCAAGAAAGAAAGTGAGGCATTTTGCGAAAATAATTTTTTTAAACTCAATCCACCCCTCCTGAATTTGAGGTCACTTGTCCAACACACACACACACACATATACAGAATCATAACAACTCACAAATTCATGCATTTAATTATTGAATAACATTTAATCATGCATGAGAGAACTGTAACAGTTATGAGATTTAATCTTATATAAACAAGAGGGAGGATCCACTTACCACCACTAAAGTATACCACCTTTACAACTAATTTGATCACCGTTGGATTAAAATTCAATCTAATGGCTCACAATAAATCATTATAATCCTAATTTTTTACCTTTCATTGTCTCACATCTTCTCTCATCCTTTCACAATTCTCTCTAGGTCCTCCGTATTTGATCTTTTTTTTTTTTAGGGTTCAAAACAAATGCTGAACAAGTGAAACTAAACTAGAAACTTGGATTGGGTAATAAAAACAAAAATCACACGTCAATATTTTACTCCAATTTAAAGCTGATTTTATTATTATTATAATTAGGTGGTGTACTCATGATTCATCATATTGAAAATTTCTAACCGAACTGTACAAAGGAACATGATTCACAAACTTGACCATGAAATCCAAAAACCATGTAATTAATTATCACCAATTCCCCCGAGGAAAAATAGGAGCAATAGTGGCTTACTATGATCATAGGAAGACAGTGGCTTACTATGGCATCAAAGAGGCGATTCGAGGATTGGGTATCTTCAAGCAGAATTTGCACAAGGTCATTCCCTTGCTTGCCTGATTATAAGGATTTATTGTGAGCCATTGGATTTAATTTTAATTCAACGGTGATAAAATTGGTTGTAAAGGTGATATACTTTAGTGGTGGTAAATGGATCCTCTCTATAAACAAATGTTAGGTTTGTTTAACAGTTAATTTCAAATAAAAGGAAGACTAATAGTCATCAAGAATCAAAACGCAATAAAAATAATTATTATGACATTAATTTTGATTCCAAAAAAAATGCATTCAATTACATATCATCGATACACTTTATTTGCAATCAATTAAAAGAATATTATTGAATAGATACTATACACAACATAAAATGGTTAAGTTTATAACCTTTCATTGGAACGCATTAGAAAGAAAATTGCTCCAATAGTTTCTCATTCATTCCAAACATTAAATTTAATTAATGGCAAATAGTTTGTAGTTGCTTTTTAATACTAAATTAATAGCAATGTAAAATGAAAAACTAATTACATATATTCTAATATATAAATAAAAAATTGTCATCTTTAGAACAATTAATTTTATTTTTCGTATCACACTCATTACACAAACAAAATTTATTGCACATATTCATGAAATAATTACAAGAAGACAATGTATTGTCAATAAGGAAAAAAAAATCAAAAGTCATATAATCATAAAAGCAACTTCAAAATAATATTAAATGATTTTTTTTAATCCACCAGCATCGGACTTGTCCTCATAAACAATAATATATGATGCAATTATGAATTTCAAAACATAGAATAACATCAAATCCCAATGAAACACAGTAAATGACAATTCCCATTTAAGAATTTTTTTAATAACCCAACCTACGGTTTGAATGTATAAAAATAATAAATTTGATTAAAATATTTGTTCCTTATTTTTGCAGTTTAAAATTTGAATTTTTATTAACCTTAATTAAGTGGAATTCAACAAAATTATATTTTTTTCCATAAAAAATGCAATTTTAAATACTAAAAACATCCAACCCTACAATTTAAATTTAAATATAAAAAAAATGGAATTCAAACTTTCTGTTCTGATTTTTTAAATTTTAAATTTTAAAATTTGATTTTTAACTAACACCCTTTTTGATATTCCCTAAACCCTTTTCATTCTCTACATTTTCAACAAACATCACTAAGGTATTCAAAAATTTACTTTTGTTTTCCAAAAAAAACAAATTTCGAACTAATCAACAAAATCCCAACCTACAAATTTCGTACTTATTTAAAAATTTTAAAATTTGGAATTTTTTTAACCTTGATTCACTGTTATTCAAAAATTTACAATTTTTAAAAAATTAAAAATGTTTTCTAATTACTCGAAATAACTCAACCTACGGTTTGAATGTATAAAAATAACATATTTGATTAAAATATTTGTTCCTTATTTTTGCAGTTTAAAATTTGAAATTTTATTAACCTTGATTAAGTGGAATTCAACAAACTCATTAATTAATTAACTGATATCAATTTTCAAATCAAACTCATTAATTAATTATTAATTCACAATAAATGATAACCGTTGATTGGCGGAAATCAACGGTTAAGATATGGTAGTAACATTATTTGGTTGTTACAATATCCTATCCCATAAATAAATATAAAATAATAGTGTATAAAGCCAATATCTGAGCCAGATACATCAATGAAGAATAAGGAAATAATTGCACGAAACACATATCTAAGCCCAAAACTTCAACTATAAATAGAGGCCTAGTCTAACCAAACCAATTCACTTCTAACATTTCTCCTCTGCTATCTCTTTCACCAAAATCAAAAATGACCAACGAATCAGATATGCTATCTCTTTCATCAAAATTAAAAATGACCAACGAATCAGATACCAATGTCTCTGTTTTCTGAATTCTTTTCTCTCAATTCTCATTGCCGCTTGTACTAACTATAACAATAACTAAACTCTTTTTCATTGCCTTGTAGGATGGTGCAACTGCAACTGCAATTCCACCTCTCTCAAACGGTATCATTTTGTTTTGGTGTTCCTTTGTTCATATGGGTTCTTCTCCAATGGCTTCTTAGTTTCTGTACTCTTCCTTAGTAACTTTTTAAAATTCCTATTTAAAAAAAAAATATGTAGAAAAAAGGGTGCGTGAGGATGAAGATGAGAACCAATGAGATCAAAGAGGCAAAAGATAGACGAGGTTGCTGAGGAGCCAAAGAATGAGGGGGAAATTATTTCAAATGATTCCTCTTCATATTCTGAACAAAATAAGGTGTTTACTTGACATTGACTATTTAGGCTTTTAATTTAGGGAAAACATTTTTTCATGTTGTAGGAGAGTTGTTTTCTCCTACTAGTGACCCTTCGATTTTCGTGCAATGTTTTCTTTTGTTTTTTTGTTTTTTTAATAGATGTGGGCCCCACACAGAATGTGTCTACAACATGAGAAAATTTTCTCCTACCGCATGAGAAAATCGAAACCCTTTAATTTATGCATAGTAGAACCTTCAATGAGAATTGAGAGAAAAGAATTCGGAAAACAGAGACATTGGTATCTTGATTCATTGGACATTTTTTAAAAGCCTAAATAGTAATGTCAAGTAACATGTCAAGTAAACACCTTATTTTGTTCAGAATATGAAGATGAATCATTTGAAATAATTTCCCCCTCATTCTTTGGCTCCTCTGCAACCTCGTCTATCTTTTGCCTCTTTGATCTCACTTGGTTCCCATCTTCATCCTCACACACCCTTTTTTCTACATAATTTTTTTTTAAATAGGAATTTTAAAAAGTTACTAAGGAAGAGTACAGAAACTAAGAAGCCATTGGAGAAGAACCCATATGAACAAAGGAACACCGAAACAAAACGATACCATTTGAGAGAGGTGGAATTGCAGTTGCAGTTGCACCATCCTACAAGGCAATGAAAAAGAGTTTAGTTATAGTTATAGATAGTACAAGCGACAATGAGAATTGAGAAGAAAAGAATTCGGAAAACAGAGACATTGGTATCTGATTCGTTGGTCATTTTTGATTTTGATGAAAGAGATAGCATATCTGATTCGTTGGTCATTTTTTGATTTTGGTGAAAGAGATAGCAGAGGAGAAATGTTAGAAGTGAATTGGTTTGGTTAGACTAGGCCTCTATTTATAGTTGAAGTTTTGGGCTTAGATATGTGTTTCGTGCAATTATTTTCTTATTCTTCATTGATGTATCTGGCCCAGATATTGGCTTTATACACTATTATTTTATATTTATTTATGGATAGGATATTGTAACAACCAAATAATGTTACTACCATATCTTAATCGTTGATTTCCGTCAATCAACAGTTATCATTTATTGTGAATTAATAATTAATTAATGAGTTTGATTTGAAATATGATAACCTTTGATTGGCGGAAATCAACGGTTAAGATGTGGTCGAAACATTGTGCGTAACATTATTTGTGTGTCACAATATCCTATCCCTATATATATATATATATATATATATATATATATATATATATATACTACTAATTTATAGTTTTTTATTATTATTATTAATTTATTATTATTATTATAAATTATATACATATTATTGATGTAACCTCATCTTATCACTGCCTCCATTTAATTAATAATTAATTAAATCTTGTGAAATTTCTTAGTATGGGTATAAAGGTGGCAAAACAGGAAGAGAGAACATTGGTCAATTTCAGGTTTCTTTCCAATGGAGGCAGCATCAACCATCTCTCGTCATTTATATTGTCCTCATTAGAGCTTCTGTCAGAATCAATCTCTGAATTATACTCTCAATGGAGACATGACTTGCAGAGTTAATAAAATAGCCCAAGAAAAAAAAACTATTATCATACATATATTAGCATGAAATTGAAGGTTCTACTATGCATAAATTAAAAGCGTAAATAGTCATGTCAAGTAAACACCTTATTTTGTTCAGAATATGAAGAGGAATCATTTGAAATAATTTTCCCCTTATTCTTTGGCTCCTCAGCAACCTCGTCTATGTTTTGCCTCTTTGATCTCACTTGGTTATCATCTTCATCCTCACGCACCCTTTTTTCTACATAAATTTAATTTTTTTTTTAAATAGGAATTTTAAAAGGTTACAAAGGAAGAGTACAAAAACTAAGAAGCCATTGGAGAAGAACCCATATGAACAAAGGAACACCGAAACAAAACGATACCGTTTGAGAGAGGTGGAATTGCAGTTGCAGTTGCACCATCCTACAAGGCAATGAAAAAGAGTTTAGTTATAGTTATAGTTAGTACAAGCGACAATGAGAATTGAGAGAAAAGAATTCGGAAAACAGAGACATTGGTATCTGATTCGTTGGTCATTTTTGATTTTGATGAAAGAGATAGCATATCTGATTCGTTGGTCATTTTTGATTTTGGTGAAAGAGATAGCAGAGGAGAAATGTTAGAAGTGAATTGGTTTGGTTAGACTAGGCCTCTATTTATAGTTGAAGTTTTGGGCTTAGATATGTGTTTCGTGCAATTATTTCCTTATTCTTCATTGATGTATCTGGCTCAGATATTGGCTTTATACACTATTATTTTATATTTATTTATGGAATAGGATATTGTAACAACCAAATAATGTTACTACCATATCTTAACCGTTGATTTCCGCCAATCAACGGTTATCATTTATTGTGAATTAATAATTAATTAATGAGTTTGATTTGAAAAATGATAACAGTTAATTAATTAATGAGTTTGTTGAATTCCACTTAATCAAGGTTAATAAAATTTCAAATTTTAAACTGCAAAAATAAGGAACAAATATTTTAATCAAATATATTATTTTTATACATTCAAACCGTAGGTTGGGTTATTTCGAGTAATTAGAAAATATTTTTAATTTTTTAAAAATTGTAAATTTTTGAATAACAGTGAATCAAGGTTAAAAAAGTTCCAAATTTTAAAATTTTAAAGTAAGTACGAAATTTGTTTTTTTTTTTAAAACCAAAGTAAATTTTTGAATACCTTAGTTATGATTATTGAAAATGTAGAGAATGAAAAGGGTTTAGGGAATATCAAAAAGGGTGTTAGTAAAAAATCAAATTTTAAAATTTAAAATTTAAAAAATCAGAACAGAAAGTTTGAATTCCATTTATTTTCTTTTTTTATATTTAAATTTAAATTGTAGGGTTGGATGTTTTTAGTATTTAAAATTACTTTTTTATGGAAAAAAATAGAATTTTGTTGAATTCCACTTAATTAAGGTTAATAAAAATTCAAATTTTAAACTGCAAAAATAAGGAACAAATATTTTAATCAAATTTATTATTTTTATACATTCAAACCGTAGGTTGGGTTATTAAAAAAAATTAAATGGGAATTGTCAGTTACTGTGTTTTATTGGGATTTGATGTTATTCTATGTTTTGAAATTCATAATTGCATCATATATTATTGTTTATGAGGACAAGTCCGATGCTGGTGGATTAAAAAAAAATCATTTAATATTATATTGAAGTTGCTTTTATGATTATATGACTTTTGATTTTTTTTCCTTTCGTATTGACAATACATTGTCTTCTTGTAATTATTTCATAACCATGTATTAGAATATGTGCAATAAATTTTGTTTGTGTAATGAGTGTGATACGAAAAATAAAATTAATTGTTCTAAAGATGACAATTTTTTATTTATATATTAGAATATATGTAATTAGTTTTCATTTTACTTTGCTATTAATTTAGTATTAAAAAGAAATTACAAACTATTTGTCACTAATTAAATTTAATGTTTGGAATGGATGAGAAACTATTGGAGCAATTTTCTTTTTAATGCGTTCAAATTAAAGGTTATAAACTTATCCATTTTATGTTGTGTATAGTATCTATTCAATAATATTCTTTTAATTGATTGCAAATAAAGTGTATTGATGATATGTAATTGAATACATTTTTTTGGGAATCAAGATTAATGTCATAATAATTATTTTTATTCTTGATAACTCCCATTTAAGAATTTTTTAATAACCCAACCTACGGTTTGAATGTATAAAAATAATAAATTTGATTAAAATATTTGTTCTGTACCAAAAAAAAAAAGATTAAAATATTTGTTCCTTATTTTTGCAGTTTAAAATTTGAATTTTTATTAACCTTAATTAAGTGGAATTCAACAAAATTCTATTTTTTTCCATAAAAAACGCAATTTTAAATAATAAAAACATCCAACCCTACAATTTGAATTTAAATATAAAAAAAATAAAATAAATGGAATTCAAACTTTCTGTTCTGATTTTTTAAATTTTAAATTTTAAAATTTGATTTTTAACTAACACCCTTTTTGATATTCCCTAAACCCTTTTCATTCTCTACATTTTAAACAAAAATCACTGATTTATTAAAAAATTTACTTTTGTTTTCCAAAAAAAAAAAACAAATTTCGAACTAATCAACAAAATCCCAACCTACAAATTTAGTATATTTTTTAAAAAATTTAAAATTTGGAATTTTTTTAACCTTGATTCACTGTTATTCAAAAATTTACAATTTTTAAAAAATAAAAAATGTTTTCTAATTACTCGAAATAACTCAACCTACGGTTTGAATATATAAAAATAACATATTTGATTAAAATATTTGTTCCTTATTTTTGCAGTTTAAAATCTAAAATTTTATTAACCTTGATTAAGTGGAATTCAACAAACTCATTAATTAATTAATTGATATCAATTTTCAAATCAAACTCATTAATTAATTATTAATTCATAATAAATGATAACCGTTGATTGGCGGAAATCAACGGTTAAGATATGGTAGTAACATTATTTGGTTGTTACAATATCCTATCCCATAAATAAATATAAAATAATAGTGTATAAAGCCAATATCTGAGCCAGATACATCAATGAAGAATAAGGAAATAATTGCACGAAACACATATCTAAGCCCAAAACTTCAACTATAAATAGAGGCCTAGTCTAACCAAACCAATTCACTTCTAACATTTCTCCTCTGCTATCTCTTTCACCAAAATCAAAAATGACCAACGAATCAGATATGCTATCTCTTTCATCAAAATCAAAAATGACCAACGAATCAGATACCAATGTCTCTGTTTTCTGAATTCTTTTCTCTCAATTCTCATTGCCGCTTGTACTAACTATAACAATAACTAAACTCTTTTTCATTGCCTTGTAGGATGGTGCAACTGCAACTGCAATTCCACCTCTCTCAAACGGTATCATTTTGTTTTGGTGTTCCTTTGTTCATATGGGTTCTTCTCCAATGGCTTCTTAGTTTCTGTACTCTTCTTTAGTAACTTTTTAAAATTGCTATTTAAAAAAAAATTATGTAGAAAAAAGGGTGCGTGAGGATGAAGATGAGAACCAATGAGATCAAAGAGGCAAAAGATAGACGAGGTTGCTGAGGAGCCAAAGAATGAGGGGGAAATTATTTCAAATGATTCCTCTTCATATTCTGAACAAAATAAGGTGTTTACTTGACATTGACTATTTAGGCTTTTAATTTAGGGAAAACATTTTTTCATGTTGTAGGAGAGTTGTTTTCTCCTACTAGTGACCCTTCGATTTTCGTGCAATGTTTTCTTTTGTTTTTTTGTGTTTTTAATAGATGTGGGCCCCACATATAATGTGTCTACAACATGCGAAAAGTTTCTCCTACCGCATGAGAAAATCGAAACCCTTTAATTTATGCATAGTAGAACCTTCGATGAGAATTGAGAGAGAAGAATTCGCAAAACAGAGACATTGGTATCTTGATTAATTGGACATTTTTTAAAAGCCTAATGTCAAGTAACATGTCAAGTAAACACCTTATTTTGTTCAGAATATGAAGATGAATCATTTGAAATAATTTCCCCCTCATTCTTTGGCTCCTCTGCAACCTCGTCTATCTTTTGCCTCTTTGATCTCACTTGGTTTTCATCTTCATCCTCACGCACCCTTTTTTCTACATAATTTTTTTTAAATAGGAATTTTAAAAAGTTACTAAGGAAGAGTACAGAAACTAAGAAGCCATTGGAGAAGAACCCATATGAACAAAGGAACACCGAAACAAAACGATACCATTTGAGAGAGGTGGAATTGCAGTTGCAGTTGCACCATCCTACAAGGCAATGAAAAAGAGTTTAGTTATAGTTATAGATAGTACAAGCGGCAATGAGAATTGAGAGAAAAGAATTCGGAAAACAGAGACATTGGTATCTGATTCGTTGGTCATTTTTGATTTTGATGAAAGAGATAGCATATCTGATTCATTGGTCATTTTTGATTTTGGTGAAAGAGATAGCAGAGGAGAAATGTTAGAAGTGAATTGGTTTGGTTAGACTAGGCCTCTATTTATAGTTGAAGTTTTGGGCTTAGATATGTGTTTCGTGCAATTATTTCCTTATTCTTCATTGATGTATCTGGCTCAGATATTGGCTTTATACACTATTATTTTATATTTATTTATGGAATAGGATATTGTAACAACCAAATAATGTTACTATCATATCTTAACCGTTGATTTCCGCCAATCAACGGTTATCATTTATTGTGAATTAATAATTAATTAATGATTTTGATTTGAAAAATGATAACAGTTAATTAATTAATGAGTTTGTTGAATTTCACTTAATCAAGGTTAATAAAATTTCAAATTTTAAACTGCAGAAATAAGGAACAAATATTTTAATCAAATATATTATTTTTATACATTCAAACCGTAGGTTTGGTTATTTCGAGTAATTAAAAAATATTTTTAATTTTTTAAAAACTGTAAATTTTTGAACAACAGTGAATCAAGGTTAAAAAAGTTCCAAATTTTAAAATTTTAAAGTAAGTACGAATTTTTTTTTTTTTTAAAACAAAAGTAAATTTTTGAATACCTTAGTTATGTTTATTGAAAATGTAGAGAATGAAAAGGGTTTAGGGAATATCAAAAAGGGTGTTAGTAAAAAATCAAATTTTAAAATTTAAAATTTAAAAAATCAGAACAGAAAGTTTGAATTCCATTTATTTTCTTTTTTTATATTTAAATTTAAATTGTATGGTTGGATGTTTTTAGTATTTAAAATTACGTTTTTTATGGAAAAAAATAGAATTTTGTTGAATTCCACTTAATTAAGGTTAATAAAAATTCAAATTTTAAACTGTAAAAATAAGGAACAAATATTTTAATCAAATTTATTATTTTTATACATTCAAACCGTAGGTTGGGTTATTAAAAAACACTTAAATGGGAATTGTCAGTTACTGTGTTTCATTGGGATTTGATGTTATTCTATGTTTTGAAATTCATAATTGCATCATATATTAACGTAGAAGATTTCTTTGTCAAAAATCCTTTGCTGATTTTTTTTTTCTATGCTTCTCTGAAAACCTTGCTGTCTTGAAAACTCTATATAAAATCGAATTCAACAGTGGTAAAAAATATTTCAAGCTTCTGAGAAACTAGACATCCGGGGCATCGCGTACATATAAATTATGCGCGATTTGGAGGTGAATAGCCCCACGGAACAGAACACGTAAAACGCTTGTGAATCCTGTCCGTTTTCTGGAAAACAGTCTGTACAGCGAAGCTTCTTAAAATTTGTACTTATTTCGTATAAAAACGAAACCAACACAGTTTGAAAGTACATTCCCGGGGCTTCGCGTGCATATAAATTATGTCTCATTTGAAGGTCCGTTGCCCCGGAACGACAAAATTTAAGTTGCTTCAAAAATCGGTTTTGTTCAAGTTTTCACAGCCCTCAATTTTTAAGCCTTTATCAAAACGTTACAGAATTTTTCCAAAACCACTAAGGAACATTAAAGTTTAAAATCCAACAAAACATCAAATACAAAGTTTAGTACAGTCATCCAAAAACTCCGAATCAAAAGATTAAACAACAACACAAAACAACAGTAAGTATGGATAAGTCTTTCAAATCACATCTTCAAGTGCCCTTCCGCTCTCCTGCCATTTTATTAAAAACAGCAGCCCCAAAGGGGTGAGAAATATATCCCAGTAAATGATGACAAGACCAAATGCAAAAGCATATGCTAGATCCAGAAATGGTATACGTAAACAAGCTAAACATTTTTATATACATCAAGCTGAGATATTCTTATACGTATGCTGTCAAGATGCTTAAACAAGATACGTATATAACGCCAAGAGTACGTTCATAGTACTATTGTACACGTACTATCAATATATACATATACATATACTGCCAAGATAACAAGTCAAGATGCGTATATAACGCCAAGAGTACGGGATCGCATCGTCATGCGCGTACTAAACAAGACAGTGGAAAACAACCTCCCTTAATGGCTCCTTGGAGTGTTCCGACTGTATCCTAAGTGGACTGAAGCCAGTGTCCCAAGACCCCGGTACCAAGGGGATGCCTACATGATGCATGCTCAAACATATACTTAGTTTTCGAAAGCATATTTGATTATGAACATGAAATCTTTACATGAATGTTATGTCATGATTCACACGCGGCACACAAATAAAATTATGAATACACATGCATGACTAAATCATATAACATCACAAGATTTGCAGCATATGTAATATCAAGATATTCAAGGTGCTAAATTAAACATATTTCAAGTATACCAAATTATGGAGCTACGGTCAAGTCTCGTGCTCCTACTAGCATTCAAGAAGGTATTGTTAAATGTAACAGCCCGTGTTAACCCGGATTGTTAACACACTATCGTATTAAGCCACGCTTAATTAAAATGCGGAATAACTTTTTCTTTAATTCAATTATGACGTCATTAACTTAACCAACTTGATTACTTAATCATTTTCATAAAAATACTGCCTGTATGTAAATTGCAAGACATCTAACTGGAATACCTCATATATAAATATAGGTGAGTATCTAAAGCCACAGGTCTACACAAGTAGCCTGGGTCAAAATCCTGATACTTTAATTACAACATTAACATAAAAAGGCGATAACAATCATGTGGCATGGACAAACCCCATGCTCACCAAATAAGGCAACAATGCCCACAAATAGTCTCAACATAACTTAACATAATAAAGCATAAAACATAACAGCAGTCTAATAAACAGCAATCCACAACCAGCACGTCAATATCAACTCAGCTCTGGCCTCCTGCCACCTGAGCCCTCAACATTACCTGACCCTGAAATAAGCGTCTCCAAACGTGGGGTGAGATCTCTAACAAGAAATCTCAGTAAGACAAGGGGTCCTCAAGGAGTCTCCACCCCAAGCTCACTTACATGTGTAATATAAGTTCTAAAAACAGTATTACAGTATAAGTTCTAAAATCATGCGATGCAGCAATTAATCATGTCATGTGTGCTTTAAAATCTACTGGCCAGAGAAATGCAGGAATACGTCTAAACCCACATGAGTACAAGGAACACCGCTTGCACCTCACCCACAGCCTCACCATCTTGTATGTACTACATACTCAGGCTTACCGTATAGGTGGACACCACATGCATATCATAAAAGCACATTGCATATAAATAGCTCAACAGCATTTCCAAAACATCAAAGCATGTAACACAGCATGCATAAACCACATCCCCATGGGACATGGTGGAACCACAAAATGGCTAAACCGAGGACACGAAAGCTTACCTTGCAAGCTAGCTATCCAAGCCAAGAGTCCAACCACTCACTAGTCCACAAACAGCAGTATCACAATCTGATATGGACCATTAACAAGTCAATATAAATGCATCACAAGCATACAACTTAAAGACTACGCCTTTCCTTTACGTTTTACGCCTCAAGGCTTCCAACAAAGCCATAAGTCCTTAATCATATGATTCTGACTTAGTTCATTAATTACAGAAGTTCAACTTCCTTAAACTAGGGTCCACACACACCCAATAGCTTACTGTTCATACAGTACAGCTACTGTCTGCGCAGAACCCAGGATATCCGGATATGCCATATCCGGATATCACACTGGACATATCTGGATATGTCATATCCGGATACCCAAATCCCATATCCGGATATCAATATCCGGATACCATATCCGGATACTGATATCCGGATATCTGTTCGACAAATATCCGGATATCTCACGACAGAATGCAGTTTCTGCATTTCGTGAGTATCCATCCCAAAGGTCCAACTTTTAACACATGTACACGTTAAAGCATGCATCTTTAGTTCATTTTAGGTTCATATACCTTATACCCTCTTGTTTACTCATTAAACATGGCCAAGACATCAACTTTAAGCATCATAAACTCATGATCATAGTGAGTTAACTTACCAAAGTTCAAAACAGAGGCAAGTTGTGCTCTTGGAGCTCTCCCAAGGTTCCTCAAACTCAGCCTAAGTAGGAGCACGAAAATGGCACTTCAAGGTGGGTTCTTGCACCACAAGAAGGCACTTTGAAGCTCACAATGACTACCACAAAGTAGCCATTACTTAAGCTTCAAACTCATGCTCACTAACTACACACACACAGCTTTCTCAACTCAGAATAATGGCCACAATGCAGCCCCAAGGTTAACTCTCACCTTCACAAATGTTTAAACAAGCATGAAAGGTGATAACTTGGCTAAAGAATGAAGAAGGAAGAAGAACAAGAAGAAGAAGAAGAAGACGAAGAAGAAGAAGGACGAGGAGGGTGGCAGCAGCAGCCAAAAACTCTCTACGTAGGTGGCTACCAAATGACCTAGAAATGTGTGCAACTATTGTATAAATAGGCACAAGCCACTAACCACACAGTATTAGCCTTAATCGCAAAGTAAAAGATATTGATCCCAAACTTCGGATTCTAGACCTACGCATTTTTCTAAGATTTGTCATATTTTTATTTTATTTTTCGGAGCACCTTTCCGGTACGCGCTTTTCCATAGCCAGTATCAGTTCTGGCATCAGATTACGTCATTTTGACTTGAAACTTGTTTTACAAGTCCTACATAATATTCTAGTAATTATCATGCATTCATTATAATTTTCCGGGATACTTTTCCGGTACGCATTTATACCGAGTAGCAGAACCGGTATCTGCGCTTTTCTTCCGAAAGGCGACTTTCAGCATTTTTACTCACTCAATATAATTATCTAAGCCCATTAATAATTCTTAGAGTCAATTATGGAATTATTTCCTAATTATCATAATTAATTCGCTAATTACCTTAATTAGCGGTGCGGGTTCTTACATTCACCCCACCTTTTTTAAGGATTTTGTCCTCAAAATCAGAAACATACCTGTCTCGAAAGTCGGGATACTGTCGGAGAAGCTCGTCCTCTCGCTCCCAGGTACACTCCTCGGGAGTTCTTCCTGACCATTGCACTTTGACCATCGGAATGATCTTGCTCCTAAGCTGTTTCTCGCCTCGGTCGAGAATCTTGAGTGGTCCGACGGGAGTCTTTAGGTTCTCCCGAACCTCCACATCATCCGGCTGCACCACGTGCGAAGGGTCTGCTATGTATTTTCGAAGCTGAGACACGTGAAACACGTCGTGGATGTTGGCGAGGTTCGGAGGTAAGGCGAGTCGATAGGCAACTGGTCCTACTCTACCAAGGATCTGGTAGGGCCCTATGAATCGCGGGCTCAACTTCCTCACGCCGAGTGCCCGTTCAACACCGGTGACAGGTGAAAGTTTCACAAACACGTGCTCACCCTCACTGAACTCCAGTGGTCGATGCTTGACATCGTAGTAGCTCTTCTGACGATTCTGCGCCTGCTTCAACTTTTCCCTGATCATCTGGATCTGTAGGGTAGTATCTTGGACAAAGTCCAAGCCGAAAAGCTCTTTATCTCCAACCTCAGACCAGCAAGTAGGAGTCCGACACCTCCTACCATACAGCGCCTCGTAGGGTGCCATGCCCAGACTAGCATGAAAACTATTGTTGTACGAAAATTCAACCAACGGAAGGTACCTATCCCATGCAGAACCCTGCTCCAACGTGCAAGCTCTCAACATGTCCTCCAATGTCTGGATGGTCCGCTCAGTCTGTCCGTCAGTCTGAGGGTGATAGGCGGTACTCAATCTCAACTGCGTACCAAAAGCCTCCTGCAGCGCCTCCCAGAACCGAGATGTGAACTTCGGGTCCCTATCACTGATGATACTCTCGGGCACCCCGTGAAGCCTCACAATCTCGCGGACGTATAGCTTGGCCAACTGCTCTGTAGTGAAGCTCACCTTCACTGGAAGAAAATGGGCAGACTTGGTCAATCTGTCCACTATGACCCAGATAGAATCACAACCAGCCTGAGTTCTAGGCAAACCCACAACGAAGTCCATGGAAATACTCTCCCACTTCCACTGTGGAATCTCCAGAGGTTGAAGTTTACCAGACGGTTTCTGGTGCTCGATTTTTACTTTCTGGCAAATAAGACATTTGGACACGTAGACCGCTATGTCCTTCTTCATGCCCGGCCACCAAAAATTCCTTTTTAGGTCCTGGTACATTTTCGTAGCACCAGGGTGGATAGTGAACCGGCCCTTATGAGCCTCTGCCATAACCTCCTCGGTCAATGGCCCTCGAGGAATAACGATCCTCTTCTGGAACAGCAGCAAACCATCCTCGTTCCAAGACACACCGTCCTGGTTCTTCACATAGTCAAGGCACTCTCTCTGCACTTGCGCCTCTTTGATCTTTTCCATCAGCTCATTAATCACTTCTGCTGTTTCCATCTCAAGCAGTGCACCCCCAAACAAGGAGTTCACTCTCAAGTCTCTGAACTTCTCGATCATCTCGTAATCGTTCATCATTAAGCTGGATAAGCTCACGGATTTCCGACTCAAAGCATCGGCTACCACATTGGCCTTGCCAGGGTGATACCTCAACTCAAAGTCGTAGTCTTTCAAGAACTCCATCCATCTACGCTGTCTCATGTTCAACTCCTTCTGGTCAAACAGGTACTTCAGGCTCTTGTGATCGCTGAATACCGCAAACTCCATGCCAAACAGGTAATGCCTCCAAATCTTGAAAGCAAAAACAATGGCTGCCAACTCCAAGTCGCGAGTCGGGTAGTTCTCCTCATGAGGTTTCAACTGTCTTGAAGCGTAAGCAACCGCTTTACCTTTCTGCATCAGCACACAGCCAAGTCCTTTACCAGAGGCATCGCAGTATAATTCGAATTGCTCCGCAGGATCAGGAATGACCAACACAGGAGCAGTAGTCAGTCTCTCCTTCAGCTCCTGGAAACACTCCTCACACTCATGTGTCCACATGAATGGAGTCTCCTTTCGGGTAAGGCGAGTCATTGGTAGCACCATCTTGGAGAATCCTTCTATGAACCTCCTATAGTAGCCTGCCAAACCCAGGAAGCTTCTCACTTCCGTAACCATCTTAGGCCTCTCCCAGTCCATCACGGCCTCAATCTTGTTAGGATCAACTGCGACTCCATTAGCAGAAATCACATGACCCAGAAATTTAACCGCCTTGAGCCAAAACTCACATTTTGACGGCTTAGCATATAGCTTTTTCTCTTTTAGCACTTGCAACACAATCTTCAAGTGCTCGGTATGCTCCTCCTCCGTCTTGGAGTAGATCAAGATGTCGTCAATGAAGACGATCACAAACTGATCCAGGTACGGCTGGAAGATCCTGTTCATGTAGTCCATGAACACTGCGGGTGCATTGGTGAGTCCAAACGGAATCACCAAGTACTCGTAGTGCCCGTACCTCGAGCGAAACGCTGTCTTTGGGACATCCTCCGGCTTTACCCGTATCTGGTGGTAACCGGACCGGAGGTCGATCTTGGAATACACGCAAGCACCCCTGAGCTGATCCAGCAAATCATCAATGCGTGGAAGAGGGTACTTGTTCTTGATTGTCACCTTGTTCAATTGTCTGTAATCGGTGCACAACCGCATGGTCCCATCTTTCTTTTTCACAAATATGACCGGTGCTCCCCAGGGAGACACGCTCGGCCGAATAAAATCTTTTGCTGAAAGCTCCTCAATGTGCTTCTTAAGCTCCGCCAACTCTGGTGGCGACATCCGGTATGGAGCCAACGATATAGGCCCCACACCAGGCAATAAGTCGATGGAGAACTCTATCTCCCTCTGCGGTGGAAACTCAGGAATCTCCTCAGGAAACACCTCGAGGAACTCCTTCACCACAGGAATGCCAGTGAGATCCTCCTGTGTCCCACTCACCAAACCTCCCAACATGACATAGCCAAATTCCCCTGCTCTCAAGGCCCTCCTCGCCTGCAGGACTGAAATGAACGGTGAGGAACTGGCTGTGGACCCACCCGGAGACATCACCACTTTCTTGGCACAACAGTCAATCTTTGCACAGTTTCTGGACAACCAATCCATGCCCAAAATAATTTGAAGGTTGGCCATCGGCAATCCTATCAGATCTACCGAGAAATCAAGGCCATCCCACTGAAACGCTACATCGCGATGAACAGTGGAGGTCAAACATTTTTCTCCGGTGGCGGTGGTAACCTACATCGGTGGAGAAAGCACATCACTGGGCAACTCAAGCCCCACAGCAATAGGGGTAGCAACAAATGAGTGCGTTGCCCC
Organism: Gastrolobium villosum; assembly: GCA_032173675.1. Taxonomy (NCBI): domain Eukaryota; kingdom Viridiplantae; phylum Streptophyta; class Magnoliopsida; order Fabales; family Fabaceae; genus Gastrolobium; species Gastrolobium villosum. The sequence goes on along the minus strand of JAVKPL010011432.1, from coordinate 32,622 downwards.
GGAATCAAACAAAACATCAATAGTTGATCCACCAATGGTAACAGTACCTCTAACCAGGTTCGGAGCTCTGTCCGACTGCTGACGATCAAGTGTGTAGACTCGTCCGGTAGTAGGTGGCACTGCTGGTGCCCCAGTAGGAACCATCTGCAATGGCACAGCCTGCACTGCAGCAACTCTCGCCGTCGGGCAATCTCTGGAGTAGTGGCCCTCCTTGCCACACTGGAAGCATATCAACTGACCGGTAGAGCACGGCCCAAAATGTGACTTCCCGCATCCAGAACATCTGGGAGCAGGAGGTCTAGCTGTGTTTCCCGGAGTGGCAGTCTTTCTGAACTGATTTGGCGCTTGCTTAGCCGCCAACGGTTTGCCCTTGCCCTTGTTGGCAAAATTCTTGTTCTTCCAGGGAGTAGAACCACCAGCGCTCTGCGGCACCTCAACCTTGGCCCTCTTGGCCTGACTCGCCCGGCAGTAGTCCTCGATGTCGCGGCACTGCTGCACCAACGCTCCGAAGTCTCTCGAAGCAGAACCAGCGAGATGTCCAGCAATATCCTCATTAAGTCCCCTCCGGAACTTGGCCGCCAGAAAAAGGGGAGTCGGTCTCGCCATGCGGAAATGAGAGAACTTGACCAGTTCATTAAACTTGGCCAGGTACTCGTCGACAGACAACGAGCCCTGTACCAATCGGTCAAACTCTCCCTGCTTCCTCTCCTGAGAGTCGTAAGGGAAGTACTGACCCAAGAAGCTCTCCTCGAAGAATGGCCACGTCATCACATGGCCCTGCATCTCGTAGACCTGAGAAAGGTTGGTCCACCACTCATGGGCCTCGCCCTCCAGCATGTACGTGGCGAACAACAGCTTCTGCGGATCCGTGCACTGCATGATCCGGAAAATCTTGTCCAGCGCCTGTAGCCATCTGGCAGCAGCAATGGGATCATACGATCCGTCGAAGGTAGGTGGCTTATGCTTGCGGAAAGCATTCAGCCGGCGATCGATCTCGTCACAATCCTCAGCAAGAACGGGGATAGTCTGCATAGCCCCCGTCAAATGACTACCCTCGCCCATCTGGCTCTGGGTGTCCTCCTGTTGACTAGGCGGAGGTGGAGGCGGTGGAGGTGGTGGAGGACCCTGGCCCGCAGCAGGACCAGCCCTCAACTCCTCCAACATGACCCTCATCATAGTCATGTTGGCCATCCGGTTCTCCTCCAGAACCTCTGCCGTGGTTTGCCGGTTCGCATCTCGTATAGCGTCCAGCATTGCCCGGTTCGCCAGCCTCGTGGCTTCCTGGTCGGCTAGTCGGGCCGCCTGCATCTCAGCCAATGCAGCCAGGACAGGATCCGTCTGATCCTCACTCGTATTAGTATTCCTCCTTGGGGGCACCATGACTCTGCACAAGTTACACAAAGAATGAGTTGATCAGGCCCACGCCATGTGGTCACATATGCATTATCATTACACACACCCGTCAGAGAGAACACAAAGTAGACACGCAACGACTCATCCTAAGTTATTGCAATACATACAGGCTTTCCCCTAGAAAGTGCTCTGATACCATAAAATGTAACAGCCCGTGTTAACCCGGATTGTTAACACACTATCGTATTAAGCCACGCTTAATTAAAATGCGGAATAACTTTTTCTTTAATTCAATTATGACGTCATTAACTTAACCAACTTGATTACTTAATCATTTTCATAAAAATACTGTCTATATGTAAATTGCAAGACATCTAACTGGAATACCTCATATATAAATATAGGTGAGTATCTAAAGCCACAGGTCTACACAAGTAGCCTGGGTCAAAATCCTGATACTTTAATTACAACATTAACATAAAAAGGCGATAACAATCATGTGGCATGGACAAACCCCATGCTCACCAAATAAGGCAACAATGCCCACAAATAGTCTCAACATAACTTAACATAATAAAGCATAAAACATAACAGCAGTCTAATAAACAGCAATCCACAACCAGCACGTCAATATCAACTCAGCTCTGGCCTCCTGCCACCTGAGCCCTCAACATTACCTGACCCTGAAATAAGCGTCCCCAAACGTGGGGTGAGATCTCTAACAAGAAATCTCAGTAAGACAAGGGGTCCTCAAGGAGTCTCCACCCCAAGCTCACTTACATGTGTAATATAAGTTCTAAAAACAGTATTACAGTATAAGTTCTAAAATCATGCGATGCAGCAATTAATCATGTCATGTGTGCTTTCAAATCTACTGGCCAGAGAAATGCAGGAATACGTCTAAACCCACATGAGTACAAGGAACACCGCTTGCACCTCACCCACAGCCTCACCATCTTGTATGTACTACATACTCAGGCTTACCGTATAGGTGGACACCACATGCATATCATAAAAGCACATTGCATATAAATAGCTCAACAGCATTTCCAAAACATCAAAGCATGTAACACAGCATGCATAAACCACATCCCCATGGGACATGGTGGAACCACAAAATGGCTAAACCGAGGACACGAAAGCTTACCTTGCAAGCTAGCTATCCAAGCCAAGAGTCCAACCACTCACTAGTCCACAAACAGCAGTATCACAATCTGATATGGACCATTAACAAGTCAATATAAATGCATCACAAGCATACAACTTAAAGACTACGCATTTCCTTTACGTTTTACGCCTCAAGGCTTCCAACAAAGCCATAAGTCCTTAATCATATGATTCTGACTTAGTTCATTAATTACAGAAGTTCAACTTCCTTAAACTAGGGTCCACACACACCCAATAGCTTACTGTTCATACAGTACAGCTACTGTCTGCGCAGAACCCAGGATATCCGGATATCAGAAGGGGCATATCCGGATATGCCATATCCGGATATCACACTGGACATATCCGGATATGTCATATCCGGATACCCAGATCCCATATCCGGATATCAATATCCGGATACCATATCCGGATACTGATATCCGGATATCTCACGACAGAATGCAGTTTCTGCATTTCGTGAGTATTCATCCCAAAGGTCCAACTTTTAACACATGTACACGTTAAAGCATGCATCTTTAGTTCATTTTAGGTTCATATACCTTATACCCTCTTGTTTACTCATTAAACATGGCCAAGACATCAACTTTAAGCATCATAAACTCATGATCATAGTGAGGTAACTTACCAAAGTTCAAAACAGAGGCAAGTTGTGCTCTTGGAGCTCTCCCAAGGTTCCTCAAACTCAGCCTAAGTAGGAGCACGAAAATGGCACTTCAAGGTGGGTTCTTGCACCACAAGAAGGCACTTTGAAGCTCACAATGACTACCACAAAGTAGCCATTACTTAAGCTTCAAACTCATGCTCACTAACTAAACACACACAGCTTTCTCAACTCAGAATAATGGCCACAATGCAGCCCCAAGGTTAACTCTCACCTTCACAAATGTTTAAACAAGCATGAAAGGTGATAACTTGGCTAAAGAATGAAGAAGGAAGAAGAAGAAGAAGAAGAAGAAGAAGAAGAAGGAGAGTGGTAGCAGCAGCCAAAAACTCTCTACGTAGGTGGCTACCAAATGACCTAGAAATGTGTGCAACTATTGTATAAATAGGCACAAGCCACTAACCACACAGTATTAGCCTTAATCGCAAAGTAAAAGATATTGATCCCAAACTTCGGATTCTAGACCTACGCATTTTTCTAAGATTTGTCATATTTTTATTTTATTTTTCGGAGCACCTTTCCGGTACGCGCTTTTCCATAGCCAGTATCAGTTCTGGCATCAGATTACGTCATTTTGACTTGAAACTTGTTTTACAAGTCCTACATAATATTCTAGTAATTATCATGCATTCATTATAATTTTCCGGGATACTTTTCCGGTACGCATTTATACCGAGTAGCAGAACCGGTATCTGCGCTTTTCTTCCGAAAGGCGACTTTCAACATTTTTACTCACTCAATATAATTATCTAAGCCCATTAATAATTCTTAGGGTCAATTATGGAATTATTTCCTAATTATCATAATTAATTCGCTAATTACCTTAGGTGCGGGTTCTTACATTAAAGCACTTACCTCAAACTTCACAAGACTTTTACCGATACAGTAGTGGATTTTCCAACCTTTCAAGAGACTTAGGCACCTCTATGCCACACAAGAATCCGTACAAGACAAGGGTAAGGCTACGACTAGATCAAGATGAGATGAAATTTTGTGTACAAGCCAAGAGAGATCAACCTCTAAATACCCTAAGTTTGCGCACAAGTGTGAGGAGAGTTGAGAGTGTTCAAGAGTTTAGTGACAAGCCATCATATATATTGCACAAGGGTGAGAATGAAGGAAGTTTATATCTAAATGATGCCTCCTAAACTAGAATTTTTTAACTAAAGACACTAAATCATGCACACAAAGTGAAACCACATAATGCATAATTTTTAATCCTTCTCCATGATTCATGCACACTAGATGGCGGTGAGTTAGGTTAGCTAAGTGCCTTTCATACACATTTTGGCACTAAGAAAACATGATGGCCTACCAAGTCACCAAGGATTCTTTTAGCATCAAATATTTGAGTGGAAACCTCACCTAACAAGTCACCAAGGATTCTTTTAGCATCAAATATTTGAGTGAAAACCTCACCTAACAAGTCACTTAAGCTTTGTATGCTTTTTTCTCCACTTATGCGCACAAACACGTGAAGGATATGATTCTATTTGGGTGATTGTTGATCGATTAACAAAGTCAACTCATTTCTTGTGTGTTAGAACCACATATAATACTGAGAGGCTTGCCAGGTTATATCTTAAGGAGATTGTGAGGCTACATGGAGTCCCTACCAGTATTGTAAGTGATCGTGACCCCAAATAGGAATTTTGTCCGCAAAATTGGAATTACTCAAGAGCTAAACAATTCGGGATAGCGATTCTTAATGTCGTCCTCGCGCTCCCAAGTGGCTTCAGCTGCCGATTTGTTGTTCCACAATACTTTCACCAAGGGAATTTCTTTCGAACGAAGTCGCTTGACGGATCTTTCAAGAATTTGGAACGGTTGCACTTGATAAGTCAGATTTTCCTTTAATTCCACTTCTTCAGGTTGTAACACGTGAGAGGGATCAAAGAGATATCTCCTCAGCTGCGATACATGAAATACATTATGAATCCCTGACAGATTAGGTGGTAATGCTAACCGGTATGCAGACTCTCCAATCCGGTCCATAATAAGGTATGGTCCCAAATACCGTGGACTTAATTTTTTTACTTCCATTCTCCTGCCGAGTCCCGATGTAGGTGCGATTCTCAAAAATACATGGTCTCCGGCTTCGAAAGATAGGGGCTTATGACGTTTGTCATAATAACTTTTCTGTCTGTCCTGAGCCCGTTGCATATTTTCTCTAATCTTCTTCACCTGTTCAGATGTTTCTTGAATAAAATCAGGTCCTAAAATACTTCGTTCACCCACTTCAGTCCAGCATAAAGGAGATCTGCATTTTCTCCCATACAGAGCTTCATACGGTGCCATCTGAATACTGGAATGGTAACTGTTGTTGTAAGCAAATTCAATCAAGGGAAGATAGTTGTCCCAACTGCCTCCTAACTCCAAAACACATGTTCGCAACATGTCTTCTAAAGTTTGAATAGTGCGTTCTGTCTGTCCATCGGTCTGTGGGTGGTAAGCAGTACTCAACTTCAAGTGAGTCCCTAAAGCTCGCTGAAAAGACTCCCAGAACTTAGAGGTAAATTTGGGGTCACGATCACTTACAATACTGGTAGGGACTCCATGTAGCCTCACAATCTCCTTAAGATATAACCTGGCAAGCCTCTCAGTATTATATGTGGTTCTAACACACAAGAAATGAGTTGACTTTGTTAATCGATCAACAATCACCCAAATAGAATCATATCCTTCACGTGTCCGAGGAAGTCCAACTACAAAATCCATCGCAATACTGTCCCACTTCCACTCGGGAATCTCCAAAGGTTGAAGAAGTCCCGAAGGTTTTTGATGTTCGTACTTCACCTTCTAACAAATTGGCCCATTCTGCTTCCTCCCAGAGATTGCACTGGCTGCTTAGTCAGACTCTTCGCTTCGTTGATGATTCCTTCCGCCTGCCGACTCTGGTTAATTACTTCAGGCAGAGTGCGATTAACTGTAGTCAGCATGAGCTTCCGAATCTCCGGGTGCAGTCCGCTTTCAAATTTCTCAACCTGCCATTCCTCGTCATAGATGTTTCGATCGAAGTTAGCATATTCCACCAACTGCGCAAACTTAGCAATGTACTTATTGACAGTCAGATTATCCTGCCTTAGCGACAGCAACTCAGTATGCTTCATCCTTCTCATTGCTTTCGGAAAATACTTGTCCAGGAAAACTCCTTTAAACACGACCCAAGTCAGATTAACATTTTGAGCTCGCAGCAAAGCCCTCGCACCGGTCCACCATGTAAGAGCTTCTGCTACCAGCTGATATGAAGCGTAGTCAGTTTTCTGCTCCTCAGGGCATCTCATACGTTCAAAGATGTGCTCGATCATCTGCAGCCATCTTGCTGCGGCTTCTGGGTTGTCTCCACCCTCGAAGGTAGTTGGCTGGAAGTTTCGAAAATCTTTCAACCGGCGCCGGGCAAGTTCCTCAGCATCGATGTTCGGTGGTGGCTGATTCGCGTTCTGCTGCCGATATTCTTGCCACTCCTGACTCATGTTCTGGACAAAAGTGGCCAGTCCACCGACAGTAGTGATAAGGTTTTCTTCTGCATTGCGTGGCCTTCCCCGAGTTGGTCCCTGTGTACCTGCCATGATTCTGCACTCACAATATCATGAAATGAGCTGATCAGACTCACTGCAAGTCATTTATGATAGCAATCCCAAGTAGGTACTCGCGATCAAATCGGGTAGATTAACAATGCATCAGTCACTTATCACAGAATAATTCTAATAGTCTAACTATTTAAACTCATATATTTCTAATGATGTAAATAATCTATCACACAGCAAGTCACAAACATACAAATACAATCACTCACAATCATCAAGCAACCAGTAATTCACCGAAAAACAAAACCAAGGACCGTAAGTGCTCTGATACCAATTAATGTAACACCCTCTCTTGTATGCATCCAAGAGGTTTGTTTGTTAAATCGTCTTAGAGTCGCAGCGGTATAGAACTCATTAATTAAAAACTATATTAAATAACCTTTCAATCTTTTAAAAATGTCCAGATTTGATTTTTACATAATTAACTTGAAAACAGTGAAATCATTTATCAAACATAGAAGATTTCTTTGTCAAAAATCCTTTGCTGAATTTTTTTTTTCCTATGCTTCTCTGAAAACCTTGCTGTCTTGAAAACTCTATATAAAATCGAATTCAACAGTGGTAAAAAATATTTCAAGCTTCTGAGAAACTAGACATCCGGGGCATCGCGTACATATAAATTATGCGCGATTTGGAGGTGAATAGCCCCACGGAACAGAACACGTAAAACGCTTGTGAATCCTGTCCGTTTTCTGGAAAACAGTCTGTACAGCGAAGCTTCTTAAAATTTGTACATATTTCGTATAAAAACGAAACCAACACAGTTTGAAAGTACATTCCCGGGCCTTCGCGTGCATATAAATTATGTCTCATTTGAAGGTCCGTAGCCCCGGAACGACAAAATTTAAGTTGCTTCAAAAATCGGTTTTGTTCAAGTTTTCACAGCCCTCAATTTTTAAGCCTTTATCAAAACGTTACAGAATTTTTCCAAAACCACTAAGGAACATTAAAGTTTAAAATCCAACAAAACATCAAATACAAAGTTTAGTACAGTCATCCAAATACTCCGAATCAAAAGATTAAACAACAACACAAAACAACAGCAAGCATGGATAAGTCTTTCAAATCACATCTTCAAGTGCCCTTCCGCTCTCCTGCCATTTTATTAAAAACAGCAGCCCCAAAGGGGTGAGAAATATATCCCAGTAAATGATGACAAGACCAAATGCAAAAGCATTTGCTAGATACAGTAATGGTATACGTAAACAAACTAAACATTTTATATACATCAAGCTGAGATATTCTTATACGTATGCTGTCAAGATGCTTAAACAAGATACGTATATAATGCCAATAGTACGTTCATAGCACTATTGTGCACGTACTATCAATATATACATATACATATACTGCCAAGATAACAAGTCAAGATGCGTATATAACGCCAAGAGTACGGGATCGCATCGTCATGCGCGTACTAAACAAGACAGTGGAAAACAACCTCCCTTAATGGCTCCTTGGACTGTTCCGACTGTATCCTAAGTGGACTGAAGCCAGTGTCCCAAGACCCCGGTACCAAGGGGATGCCTACATGATGCATGCTCAAACATATACTTAGTTTTCGAAAGCATATTTGATTATGAACATGAAATCTTTACATGAATGTTATGTCATGATTCACACGCGGCATACAAATAAAATTATGAATACACATGCATGACTAAATCATATAACATCACAAGATTTGCAGCATATGTAATATCAAGATATTCAAGGTGCTAAATTAAACATATTTCAAGTATACCAAATTATGGAGCTACGGTCAAGTCTCGTGCTCCTACTAGCATTCAAGAAGGTATTGTCAAAGCACTTACCTCAAACTTCACAAGACTTTTACCGATACAGTAGTGGATTTTCCAACCTTTCAAGAGACTTAGGCACCTCTATGCCACACAAGAATCCGTACAAGACAAGGGTAAGGCTACGGCTAGATCAAGATGAGATGAAATTTTGTGTACAAGCCAAGAGAGATCAACCTCTAAATACCCTAAGTTTGCGCACAAGTGTGAGGAGAGTTGAGAGTGTTCAAGAGTTTAGTGACAAGCCATCACATATATTGCACAAGGGTGAGAATGAAGGAAGTTTATATCTAAATGATGCCTCCTAAACTAGAATTTTTTAACCAAAGACACTAAATCATGCACACAAAGTGAAACCACATAATGCATAATTTTTAATCCTTCTCCATGATTCATGCACACTAGATGGTGGTGAGTTAGGTTAGCTAAGTGCCTTTCATACACATTTTGGCACTAAGAAAACATGATGGCCTACCAAGTCATCAAGGCAAAGCATGATGAAGAATTTTTATTCTTTCCTTTCAAGCATTGTGCGCATAAGTGGAGAAAAAAGCATACAAAGCTTAAGTGACTTGTTAGGTGAGGTTTCCACTCAAATATTTGAGTGGAAACCTCACCTAACAAGTCACCAAGGATTCTTAAACAAACCCGTGCGTGCCGGCGGGCTCGAGGGTGGCCGGTACAGAGCGGACAATATCTGGTAGAGTCTAAGACTTACTGGAGGCCTTTTGGGGGTAACCCCAGAACGTAAAACCGTGAGTCCCGGAAGGGGGGCAAAGCGGACAATATCTGCTATAGGGATCGGGGCTGTTACACCGTGACATAAGGTGAGAAAAGGCTTCAAAAAAATCTAAATCCAAAGCCTAAGTAATTTCATGACAAGCCCAATAATCCAAGTGCTTAATGGTTGCTAACTAACTTTAATCCTTTTCATATGATACTATAAAATTACTCTTATGATTTTAGCTAAATTCCTAGCTCACTTAATTCCGCACTAATAGCTATGCAATTCGAAATTAAGTATGTAATGCACAAAGCTAGAATTAAACATAATACTCACAATTCTAATAACAACATAATTATATACCGTAATTAGGTGGGATGTTACAGTTTGGTTAGACTAGGCCTCTATTTATAGTTGAAGTTTTGGGCTTAGATATGTGTTTCGTGCAATTATTTCCTTATTCTTCATTGATGTATCTGGCTCAGATATTGGCTTTATACACTATTATTTTATATTTATTTATGGAATAGGATATTGTAACAACCAAATAATATTACTACCATATCTTAACCGTTGATTTCCGCCAATAAACGATTATCATTTATTGTGAATTAATAATTAATTAATGAGTTTGATTTGAAAAATGATAACAGTTAATTAATTAATGAGTTTTTTTGAATTTCACTTAATCAAGGTTAATAAAATTTCAAATTTTAAACTGCAAAAATAAGGAACAAATATCTTAATCAAATATTATTTTTATACATTCAAACCGTAGGTTGGGTTATTTCGAGTAATGAGAAAATATTTTTAATTTTTTAAAAATTGTAAATTTTTGAATAACAGTGAATCAAGGTTTAAAAAGTTCCAAATTTTAAAATTTTAAAGTATTACGAAATTTGTAGGTTGGGATTTTGTTGATTAGTACGAAATTGGTTTTTTTTTTAAAAACAAAAGTAAATTTTTGAATACCTTAGTTATGTTTGTTGAAAATGTAGAGAATGAAAAGGGTTTAGGGAATATCAAAAAGGGTGTTAGTAAAAAAATCAAATTTAAAAATTTAAAATTTAAAAAATCAGAACAGAAAGTTTGAATTCCATTTATTTTCTTTTTTTATATTTAAATTTAAATTGTAGGGTTGGATGTTTTTAGTATTTAAAATTACGTTTTTTATGGAAAAAAATAGAATTTTGTTGAATTCCACTTAATTAAGGTTAATAAAAACTCAAATTTTAAACTACAAAAATAAGGAACAAATATTTTAATCAAATTTATTATTTTTTTACATTCAAACCGTAGGTTGGGTTAATAAAAAACACTTAAATGGAAATTGTCAGTTACTGTGTTTCATTGGGATTTGATGTTATTCTATGTTTTGAAATTCATAATTGCATCATATATTATTGTTTATGAGGACAAGTCCGATGCTGGTGGATTAAAAAAAAATCATTTAATATTATATTGAAGTTGTTTTTATGATTATATGACTTTTGATTTTTTTCCTTTCGTATTGACAATACATTGTCTTCTTGTAATTATTCCATAACCATGTATTAGAATATGTGCAATAAATTTTGTTTGAGTAATGAGTGTGATACGAAAAATAAAATTAATTGTTCTAAAGATGACAATTTTTTATTTATATATTAGAATATATGTGATTAGTTTTCATTTTACATTGCTATTAATTTAGTATTAAAAAGAAATTACAAACTATTTGTCATTAATTAAATTTAATGTTTGGAATGGATGAGAAATTATTGGAGCAATTTTCTTTTTAATGCGTTCAAATTAAAGGTTATAAACTTATCCATTTTATGTTGTGTATAGTATCTATTCAATAATATTCTTTTAATTGATTGCAAATAAAGTGTATTGATGATATTTAATTGAATACATTTTTTTGGGAATCAAGATTAATGTCATAATAATTATTTTTATTCTTGATAACTCCCATTTAAGAACTTTTTAATAACTCAACCTACGGTTTGAATGTATAAAAATAATGAATTTGATTAAAATATTTGTTCCTTATTTTTGCAGTTTAAAATTTGAATTTTTATTAACCTTAATTAAGTGGAATTCAACAAAATTCTATTTTTTTTCCATAAAAATGCAATTTTAAATACTAAAAACAACCAACCCTACAATTTAAATTTAAATATGAAAAGAAATAAAAAATAAATGGAATTCAAACTTTGTGTTCTGATTTTTGAAATTTTAAATTTTAAAATTTGATTTTTAACTAACACCCTTTTTGATATTCCCTAAACCCTTTTCATTCTCTACATTTTCAACAAACATCACTAAGTTATTCAAAAATGTACTTTTGTTTTCAAAAAAAAAACAAATTTCGAACTAATCAACAAAATCCCAACCTACAAATTTCGTACTTATTTAAAAAAATTTAAATTTGGAATTTTTTTAACCTTGATTCACTGTTATTCAAAAATTTACAAATTTTAAAAAATTAAAAATGTTTTCTAATTACTCGAAATAACTCAACCTACGGTTTGAATGTATAAAAATAACATATTTGATTAAAGTATTTGTTCCTTATTTTTGCAGTTTAAAATCTGAAATTTTATTAACCTTGATTAAGTGGAATTCAATAAACTCATTAATTAATTAATTGATATCAATTTTCAAATCAAACTCTTTAATTAATTATTAATTCATAATAAATGATAACCGTTAATTTGCGGAAATCAACGATTAAGATATGGTAGTAACATTATTTGGTTGTTAGAATATCCTATCCCATAAATAAATATAAAATAATAGTGTGTAAAGCCAATATCTGAGCCAGATACATCAATGAAGAATAAGGAAATAATTGCACGAAACACATATCTAAGCCAAAAACTTCAACTATAAATAGAGGCCTAGTCTGTAAGAACCCGCACCGCTAATTAAGGTAATTAGTAAGTTAATTATGATAATTAGGAAATAATTCCATAATTGACCCTAATAATTATTAATGGGCTTAGATAATTATATTGAGTGAGTAAAAATGCTGAAAGTCGCTTTTCGGAAGAAAAGCGCAGATACCGGTTCTGCTACTCGGTATAAATGCGTACCGGAAAAGTATCCCGGAAAATTATAACGAATGCATGGTAATTACTAGAATATTATGTAGGACTTGTAAAACAAGTTTCAAGTCGAAATGACGTAATCTGATGCCAGAACTGATACTGGCTATGGAAAAGCGCGTACCGGAAAGGTGCTCCGAAAAATAAAATAAAAATATGACAAATCTTAGAAAAATGTGTAAGTCTAGATTCCAAAGTTTGGGATCAATATCTTTTACTTTGCGATTAAGGCTAATACTGCGCGTTTAGTGGCCATGTGCCTATAAATAGACACATTAGCACACAACCCTAGGAGACCTTATTTTTGAACGTGAAGTTGGTGGCTGAAGGGGGGTGGTTCTGTTTCATTCCTTTCCTTCAACCCTTGAGGAGCAAGTCTTCACCTTTGGCTTGGTTTCTCCTCCTTCTTCCTTCCTACACACTTGTGATCATCCTTGTGAGAGTGAAAGGAGTGTTCTTGGGCAGTGTCCACTGCTGTGTGTGTAGTTAGTGAGCTGAGTTTGAAGCTTTAGTGATGGCTACTTTGTGGTAGTCATTGTAAGCTTCAAAGTGCCTTCTTGTGGTGCAAGAACCCACCTTGAAGTGCCATTTTCGTGCTCATACTTAGGCTGAGTTTGAAGTGTCTTGAGAGGGCTCCAAGAGCACAACTTGCCTCTGTTTTGAACTTTGGTAAGTTACCTCACCATGATCATGAGTTTATTTTGCTTAAAGTTGGTGTCTTGACATGTAAAAAGTTAAAATGAAGTAACCAACACCTAAATGAACTTGTATATGCTTAAAGATGCATGCTTTAACGTGTACATGTGTTAAAAGTTGGACCTTTGGGATGAATATTCACGAAATGCAGAAACTGCATTCTGTCGTGAGATATCCGGATATTTGTCGAACATATATCCGGATATGGTATCCGGATATTGATATCCGGATATGGGATCTGGGTATCCGGATATGACATATCCGGATATGTCCAGTGTAATATCCGGATATGGCATATCCGGATATGCCCCTTCTGATATCCGGATATCCTGGGTTCTGCGCAGACAGTAGCTTTACTGTATGAACAGTAAGCTATGGGGTGTGTGAGGACCCTAGTTTAAGGAAGTTGGACTTCTATAATAAATGGACTAAGTCAGAATCATATGATTAAGGGCTTATGGCTTTGTTGGAAGCCTTAAGACGTAAAACGTAAAGGAAAGACGTAGTCTTTAAGTTGTATGCTTGTGATGCATTAATATTGACTTGTTAATGGTCCATATCAGATTGTGATACTGCTGTTTGTGGACTAGTGAGTGGTTGGACTCTTGGCTTGGATAGCTAGCTTGCAAGGTAAGCTTTCGTGTCCTCGGTTTAGCCATTTTGATGTTCCACCATGTCCCATGGGGATAGGTTTATGCATGCTGTGTTACATGCTTTGATTATTTTGGAAATGCTGTTGAGCTGTTTATATGCAATGAGCTTTTTATGATGCATGTGGTGTCCACCTAGACGGCAATCCTGAGTATGTAGTACATACAAGATGGAGAAGCATGTGGGTGAGGTGCAGGTAGTATCCATGTACTCATGTAGGCATAGACGTATTCCTACATTTCTCTGGCCAGTAGATTTGAAAGCACACATGACATGATTAATTGCTGCATCGCATGATTTTTAGAACTTATACTGTAATACTGTTTTTAGAACTTATATTACACATGTAAGTGAGCTTGGGGTGGAGACTCCTTGAGGACCCCTTGTCTTACTGAGATTTCTTGTTAGAGATCTCACCCCACGTTTGGGGACGCTTATTTCAGGATCAGGTAATGTTGAGGGCTCAGGTGGCAGGAGGCCAGAGTTGAGCTGATTGATGATATGCTGACTGCTGTTATGCCATTTCTACTGTTTTTTATGTTTTCCTGCTTTTATTATGCTGATTATGTTGAAACTATTTGTTGGGCACTGTTGCCTTATTTGGTGAGCATGGGGTTTGTCCATGCCACATGATTGTGTTGTTGTCCTTTTATTTTTAATGTTGTAATTAATGTATCAGGATTTTGACCCAGGCTGCATGTGTAGTCCTGCGGTTCTAGATACACACATTATATTTATGTACGAGGTATTCAGTTAGTTGTCTTGCAATTTACATACAGGCAGTATTTTTATGAAAATGATTAAGTAATCAAGTTGGCTAAGTTAATGACGTCATAATTGAATTAAAGAAAAAGTTATTCCGCATTTTAATTAAGCGTGGCTTAATACGATAGCGTGTTAACAATCCGGGTTAACACGGGCAGTTACATTTTATGGTATCAGAGCACTTTCTAGGGAAAAGCCTGTATGTATTGCAATAACTTAGGATGAGTCGTTGCGTGTCTACTTTGTGTTCTCTCTGACTGGTGTGTGTAATGATAATGCATATGTGACCACATGGCGTGGGCCTGATCAACTCATTCTTTGTGTAACTTGTGCAGAGTCATGGTGCCGCCAAGGAGGAACACGAGTACTAGCGAGGATCAATCGGATCCTGTCCTGGCTGCATTGGCTGAGATGCAGGCGGCCCGACTAGCCGACCAGGAAGCCACGAGGCTGGCGAACCGGGCGATGCTGGACGCAATTCGAGATGCGAACCGGCAAACCACGGCAGAGGTTCTGGAGGAGAACCGGATGGCCAACATGACGATGATGAGGGTCATGTTGGAGGAGCTGAGGGCTGGTCCTGCTGCGGGCCAGGGTCCTCCACCACCTCCACCGCCGTCACCGCCTCCACCTCCGCCTAGTCAACAGGAGGACACCCAGAGCCAGATGGGCGAGGGTAGTCATTTGACGGTGGCTATGCAGACTATCCCCGTTCTTGCTGAGGATCGTGACGAGATCGATCGCCGGCTGAATGCTTTCCGCAAGCATAAGCCACCTACCTTCGACGGATCGTATGACCCCATTGCTGCTGCCAGATGGCTACAGGCGCTGGACAAGATTTTCCGGATCATGCAGTGCACGGATCCGCAGAAGCTGCTGTTCGCCACTTATATGCTGGAGGGCGAGGCCCATGAGTGGTGGACCAACCTGTCTCAGGTCTATGAGATGCAGGGTCATGTGATGACGTGGCCATTCTTCGAGGAGAGCTTCTTGGGTCAGTACTTCCCTTATGACTCACAGGAGAGGAAGCAAGGAGAGTTTGACCGGTTGGTGCAGGGCTCGTTGTCTGTCGACGAGTACCTGGCCAAGTTTAATGAGCTGGTCAAGTTCTCTCATTTCCGCATGGCGAGGCCTACTCCTACATTCTTGGCTGCTAAGTTCCGCAGGGGACTTAATGAGGATATTGCTGGACATCTCGCTGGTTCTGCTTCGAGAGACTTCGGAGCGTTGGTGCAGCAGTGCCGCGACATCGAGGACTACTGCCGGGCGAGTCAGGCCAAGAGGGCCAAGGTTGAGGTGCCACAGAGCGCTGGTGGTTCTACCCCCTGGAAGAACAAGAACTTTGCCAACAAGGGCAAGGGCAAACCACCGTTGGCGGCTAGGCAAGCGCCAAATCAGTTCAGGAAGACTGCTGCTCAGGGGAACGCCGCTAGACCTCCTGCTCCCAGATGTTCTGGATGCGGGAAGTCACATTTTGGGCCGTGCTCTACCGGTCAGTTGATCTGCTTCCAGTGTGGCAAGGAGGGCCACTACTCCAGAGATTGCCCGACGGCGAGAGTTGCTGCAGTACAGGCTGTGCCATTGCAGATGGTTCCTACTGGGGCACCAGCCGTGCCACCTACCACCGGACGAGTCTACACTCTCGATCGTCAGCAGTCGGACAGAGCTCCGAACCTGGTCAGAGGTACTGTTACCATTGGTGGATCAACTGTTGATGTTTTATTCGATTCCGGGGCAACGCACTCTTTTGTTGCTACCCCTATTGCTGTGGGGCTTGAGTTGCCCAGTGATGTGCTTTCTCCACCGATGCGGGTTACCACCGCCACCGGAGAAAAATGTTTGACCTCCACTGTTCATCGCGATGTAGCGTTTCAGTGGGATGGCCGTGACTTCTCGGTAGATCTGATAGGATTACCGATGGCCAACCTTCAGATTATTTTGGGCATGGATTGGTTGTCCAGAAACTGTGCAATGATTGACTGTTGTGCCAAGAAAGTGGTGATGTCTTCGGGTGGGTCCACAGCCAGTTCCTCACCGTTCATTTCAGTCCTGCAGGCGAGGAGGGCCTTGAGAGCAGGGGCATTTGGCTATGTCATGTTGGGAGGTTTGGTGAGTGGGACACAGGAGGATCTCACTGGCATTCCTGTGGTGAGGGAATTCCTCGAGGTGTTTCCTGAGGAGATACCTGAGTTTCCACCGCAGAGGGAGATAGAGTTCTCCATTGACTTATTGCCTGGTGTGGGGCCTATCTCGTTGGCTCCATACCGGATGTCGCCACCAGAGTTGGCGGAGCTGAAGAAGCATATCGAGGAGCTTTCAGCGAAAGACTTTATTCGACCGAGTGTGTCTCCCTGGGGAGCACCAGTCATTTTTGTTAAAAAGAAAGATGGGACCATGCGGTTGTGCACTGACTACCGACAGTTGAACAAGGTGACAATCAAGAACAAGTACCCTCTTCCACGCATTGATGGTTTGCTGGATCAGCTCAGAGGTGCTTGCGTGTATTCAAAGATCGATCTCCGGTCCGGTTACCATCAGATACGGGTAAAGCCGGAGGATGTCCCAAAGACAGCATTTCGCTCGAGGTACGGGCACTACGAGTACTTGGTGATCCCGTTTGGACTCACCAATGCACCCGCAGTGTTCATGGACTACATGAACAGAATCTTCCAGCCGTACCTGGATCAGTTTGTGATCGTCTTCATTGACGACATCTTGATCTACTCCAAGACGGAGGAGGAGCATACCGAGCACTTGAAGATTGTGTTGCAAGTGCTAAAAGAGAAGAAGCTCTATGCGAAGCCGTCAAAATGCGAGTTCTGGCTCAAGGCGGTGAAATTTCTGGGTCATGTAATTTCTGCTAATGGAGTTGCAGTTGATCCTAACAAGATTGAGGCCGTGATGGATTGGGAGAGGCCCAAGACGGTTACAGAAGTGAGAAGCTTCCTGGGTTTGGCAGGCTACTATCGGAGGTTCATAGAAGGATTTTCCAAGATGGTGCTACCGATGACTCGCCTTACCCGAAAGGAGACTCCATTCGTGTGGACACATGAGTGTGAGAAGTGTTTCCAGGAGTTGAAGGAGAGACTGACTACTGCTCCTGTGTTAGTCCTTTCTGATCCTGCGGAGCAATTCGAATTATACTGCGATGCCTCTGGTAAAGGACTTGGCTGTGTGCTGATGCAGAAAGGGAAAGCGGTTGCTTACGCTTCAAGACAGTTGAAACCTCATGAGGAGAACTACCCGACTCACGACTTGGAGTTGGCAGCCATTGTTTTTGCTTTCAAGATTTGGAGGCATTACCTGTTTGGCATGAAGTTTGCTGTATTCAGTGACCATAAGATCCTGAAGTATCTGTTTGACCAGAAGGAGTTGAACATGAGACAACGAAGATGGATGGAGTTCTTGAAGGACTACGACTTTGAGTTGAGGTATCATCCTGGCAAGGCCAATGTGGTAGCCGATGCTTTGAGTCGGAAATCCGTGAGCTTATCCAGTTTAATGATGAACGACTACGAGGTGATCGAGAAGTTCAGAGACTTGAGAGTGAACTCCTTGTTTGGGGGTGCACTGCTTGAGATGGAGACAGCAGAGGTGATTAATGAACTGATGGAAAAGATCAAAGAGGCGCAAGTGCAAAGAGAGTGCCTCGATTATGTGAAGAACCAGGACGGTGTGTCTTGGAACGAGGATGGATTGCTGCTGTTCCAGAAGAGGATTGTTATTCCTCGAGGGTCATTGACCGAAGAGGTTATGGCAGAGGCTCATAAGGGCCGGTTTACTATCCACCCTGGTGCCACGAAGATGTACCTGGACTTAAAGAGAAATTTTTGGTGGCCGGGCATGAAGAAGGACATAGCGGTCTACGTGTCCAAGTGTTTGATATGTCAGAAAGTGAAGATCGAGCACCAGAAACCGTCTGGTAAACTTCAACCTCTGGAGATTCCACAGTGGAAGTGGGAGAGTATTTCCATGGACTTCGTGGTGGGATTGCCCAAAACTCAGGCTGGTTGTGACTCTATCTGGGTCATTGTGGACAGATTGACCAAGTCTGCCCATTTTCTTCCAGTGAAGGTGAGCTTCACTACAGAGCAGTTGGCCAAACTATATGTCCGCGAGATCGTGAGGCTTCACGGGGTGCCCGAGAGTATCATCAGTGATAGGGACCCGAAGTTCACATCTCGGTTCTGGGAGGCGCTGCAGGAGGCTTTTGGTACGCAGTTGAGATTGAGTACCGCCTATCACCCTCAGACTGACGGACAGACTGAGCGGACCATCCAGACATTGGAGGACATGTTGAGAGCTTGCACGTTGGAGCAGGGTTCTGCATGGGATAGGTACCTTCCGTTGGTTGAATTTTCGTACAACAATAGTTTTCATGCTAGTCTGGGCATGGCACCCTACGAGGCGCTGTATGGTAGGAGGTGTCGGACTCCTACTTGCTGGTCTGAGGTTGGAGATAAAGAGCTTTTCGGCTTGGACTTTGTCCAAGATACTACCCTACAGATCCAGATGATCAGGGAAAAGTTGAAGCAGGCGCAGAATCGTCAGAAGAGCTACTACGATGTCAAGCATCGACCACTGGAGTTCAGTGAGGGTGAGCACGTGTTTGTGAAACTTTCACCTGTCACCGGTGTTGGACGGGCACTCGGCGTGAGGAAGTTGAGCCCGCGGTTCATAGGGCCCTACCAGATCCTTGGTAGAGTAGGACCAGTTGCCTATCGACTCGCCTTACCTCCGAACCTAGCCAACATCCACGACGTGTTCCACGTGTCTCAGCTTCGGAAGTACATAGCAGATCCTTCGCACGTGGTGCAGCCGGATGATGTGGAGGTTCGGGAGAACCTAAAGACTCCCGTCGGACCACTCAAGATTCTCGATCGAGGCGAGAAACAGCTTCGAAGCAAGATCATTCCGATGGTCAAAGTGCAATGGTCAGGAAGAACTCCTGAGGAGTGTACGTGGGAGCGAGAGGATGAGCTTCTCCGACAGTATCCCGACTTCCGAGACAGGTATGTTTCTGATTTTGAGGACAAAATCCTTAAAAAGGTGGGGTGAATGTAAGAACCCGCACCGCTAATTAAGGTAATTAGTAAGTTAATTATGATAATTAGGAAATAATTCCATAATTGACCCTAATAATTATTAATGGGCTTAGATAATTATATTGAGTGAGTAAAAATGCTGAAAGTCGCTTTTCGGAAGAAAAGCGCAGATACCGGTTCTGCTACTTGGTATAAATGCGTACCGGAAAAGTATCCCGGAAAATTATAACGAATGCATGATAATTACTAGAATATTATGTAGGACTTGTAAAACAAGTTTCAAGTCGAAATGACGTAATCTGATGCCAGAACTGATACTGGCTATGGAAAAGCGCGTACCGGAAAGGTGCTCCGAAAAATAAAATAAAAATATGAAAAATCTTAGAAAAATGTGTAGGTCTAGATTCCAAAGTTTGGGATCAATATCTTTTACTTTGCGATTAAGGCTAATACTGCGCGTTTAGTGGCCATGTGCCTATAAATAGACACATTAGCACACAACCCTAGGAGACCTTATTTTTGAACGTGAAGTTGGTGGCTGAAGGGGGGTGGTTCTGTTTCATTCCTTTCCTTCAACCCTTGAGGAGCAAGTCTTCACCTTTGGCTTGGTTTCTCCTCCTTCTTCCTTCCTACACACTTGTGATCATCCTTGTGAGAGTGAAAGGAGTGTTCTTGGGCAGTGTCCACTGCTGTGTGTGTAGTTAGTGAGCTGAGTTTGAAGCTTTAGTGATGGCTACTTTGTGGTAGTCATTGTAAGCTTCAAAGTGCCTTCTTGTGGTGCAAGAACCCACCTTGAAGTGCCATTTTCGTGCTCATACTTAGGCTGAGTTTGAAGTGTCTTGAGAGGGCTCCAAGAGCACAACTTGCCTCTGTTTTGAACTTTGGTAAGTTACCTCACCATGATCATGAGTTTATTTTGCTTAAAGTTGGTGTCTTGACATGTAAAAAGTTAAAATGAAGTAACCAACACCTAAATGAACTTGTATATGCTTAAAGATGCATGCTTTAACGTGTACATGTGTTAAAAGTTGGACCTTTGGGATGGATATTCACGAAATGCAGAAACTGCATTCTGTCGTGAGATATCCGGATATTTGTCGAACATATATCCGGATATCCGTATCTGGATATGGTATCCGGATATTGATATCCGGATATGGGATCTGGGTATCCGGATATGACATATCCGGATATGTCCAGTGTGATATCCGGATATGGCATATCCGGATATGCCCCTTCTGATATCCGGATATCCTGGGTTCTGCGCAGACAGTAGCTTTACTGTATGAACAGTAAGCTATGGGGTGTGTGTGGACCCTAGTTTAAGGAAGTTGGACTTCTATAATAAATGGACTAAGTCAGAATCATATGATTAAGGGCTTATGGCTTTGTTGGAAGCCTTAAGACGTAAAACGTAAAGGAAAGGCGTAGTCTTTAAGTTGTATGCTTGTGATGCATTAATATTGACTTGTTAATGGTCCATATCAGATTGTGATACTGCTGTTTGTGGACTAGTGAGTGGTTGGACTCTTGGCTTGGATAGCTAGCTTGCAAGGTAAGCTTTCGTGTCCTCGGTTTAGCCATTTTGATGTTCCACCATGTCCCATGGGGATAGGTTTATGCATGCTGTGTTACATGCTTTGATTATTTTGGAAATGCTGTTGAGCTGTTTATATGCAATGAGCTTTTTATGATGCATGTGGTGTCCACCTAGACGGCAATCCTGAGTATGTAGTACATACAAGATGGAGAAGCATGTGGGTGAGGTGCAGGTAGTATCCATGTACTCATGTAGGCATAGACGTATTCCTACATTTCTCTGGCCAGTAGATTTGAAAGCACACATGACATGATTAATTGCTGCATCGCATGATTTTTAGAACTTATACTGTAATACTGTTTTTAGAACTTATATTACACATGTAAGTGAGCTTGGGGTGGAGACTCCTTGAGGACCCCTTGTCTTACTGAGATTTCTTGTTAGAGATCTCACCCCACGTTTGGGGACGCTTATTTCAGGATCAGGTAATGTTGAGGGCTCAGGTGGCAGGAGGCCAGAGTTGAGCTGATTGATGATATGCTGACTGCTGTTATGCCATTTCTACTGTTTTTTATGTTTTCCTGCTTTTATTATGCTGATTATGTTGAGACTATTTGTTGGGCACTGTTGCCTTATTTGGTGAGCATGGGGTTTGTCCATGCCACATGATTGTGTTGTTGTCCTTTTATTTTTAATGTTGTAATTAATGTATCAGGATTTTGACCCAGGCTGCATGTGTAGTCCTGCGGTTCTAGATACACACATTATATTTATGTACGAGGTATTCAGTTAGTTGTCTTGCAATTTACATACAGGCAGTATTTTTATGAAAATGGTTAAGTAATCAAGTTGGCTAAGTTAATGACGTCATAATTGAATTAAAGAAAAAATTATTCCGCATTTTAATTAAGCGTGGCTTAATACGATAGCGTGTTAACAATCCGGGTTAACACGGGCTGTTACATAGTCTAACCAAACCAATTCACTTCTAACATTTCTCCTCTGCTATCTCTTTCACCAAAATCAAAAATGACCAACGAATCAGATATGCTATCTCTTTCATCAAAATCAAAAATGACCAACGAATCAGATACCAATGTCTCTGTTTTCTGAATACTTTTCTCTCAATTCTCATTGCCGCTTGTACTAACTATAACTATAACTAAACTCTTTTTCATTGCCTTGTAGGATGGTGCAACTGCAACTGCAATTCCACCTCTCTCAAACGGTATCATTTTGTTGTGGTGTTCCTTTGTTCATATGGGTTGTTCTCCAATGGCTTCTTAGTTTCTGTACTCTTCCTTTCTAACCTTTTAAAATTCCTATTTAAAAAAAAATTAAATTTATGTAGAAAAAAGGGTGCGTGAGGATGAAGAAGAGAACCAATGAGATCAAAGAGGCAAAAGATAGACGAGGTTGCTGAGGAGCCAAAGTATGAGGGGTAAATTATTTCAAATGATTCCTCTTCATATTCTGAACAAAATAAGGTGTTTACTTGACATTGACTATTTAGGCTTTTAATTTAGGGAAAATATTTTTTCATGTTGTAGGAGAGTTGTTTTCTCCTACTAGTGACCCTTCGATTTTCGTGCAATGTTTTCTTTTATTTTTTTAATAGATGTGGGCCCCACACAGGATGTGTCTACAACATGAGAAAATTTTCTCCTACCGCATGAGAAAATCGAAACCCTTTAATTTATGCATAGTAGAACCTTCGATGAGAATTGAGAGAGAAGAATTCGCAAAACAGAGACACTGGTATTTTGATTCATTGGACATTTTTTAAAAGCCTAAATAGTAATGTCAAGTAACATGTCAAGTAAACACCTTATTTTGTTCAGAATATGAAGATGAATCATTTGAAATAATTTCCCCCTCATTCTTTGGCTCCTCTGCAACCTCGTCTATCTTTTGCCTCTTTGATCTCACTTGGTTCTCATCTTCATCCTCACGCACACTCTTTTCTACATAATTTTTTTTTATATAGGAATTTTAAAAAGTTACTAAGGAAGAGTACAGAAACTAAGAAGCCATTGGAGAAGAACCCATATGAACAAAGGAACACCGAAACAAAACGATACCATTTGAGAGAGGTGGAATTGCAGTTGCAGTTGCACCATCCTACAAGGCAATGAAAAAGAGTTTAGTTATAGTTATAGATAGTACAAGCGGCAATGGGAATTGAGAGAAAAGAATTCGGAAAACAGAGATATTGGTATCTGATTCGTTGGTCATTTTTGATTTTGATGAAAGAGATAGCATATCTGATTCATTGGTCATTTTTGATTTTGGTGAAATAGATAGCAGAGGAGAAATGTTAGAAATGAATTGGTTTGGTTATACTAGGCCTCTATTTATAGTTGAAGTTTTGGGCTTAGATATGTGTTTCGTGCAATTATTTTCTTATTCTTCATTGATGTATATGGCCAAGATATTGGCTTTATACACTATTATTTTATATTTATTTATGGATAGGATATTGTTGCAACCAAATAATGTTATTACCATATCTTAACCGTTGATTTCTGTCAATCAACAGTTATCATTTATTGTGAATTAATAATTAATTAATGAGTTTGATTTGAAATATGATAACATTTGATTGACGGAAATCAACGGTTAAGATGTGGTCGAAACATTGTGCGTAACATTATTTGTGTGTCACAATATCCTATCCCTATATATATATATATATATATATATATATATATATATTTACTACTAATTTATAGTTTTTTATTATTATTATTAATTTATTATTATTATAAATTATATACATATTATTGATGTAACCTCATCTTATCACTGCCTCCATTTAATTAATAATTAATTAAATCTTGTGAAATTTCTTAGTATGGGTATAAAGGCGGCAAAACATGAAGAGAGAACATTGGTCAATTTTAGGTTTCTTTCCAATCGAGGCAGCATCAACCATCTCTCGTCATTTATATTGTCCTCATTAGAGCTTCTGTCAGAATCAATCTCTGAGTTATCCTCTCAACGGACACATGACTTGCAAAGTTAATAAAATAGCCCAAGAAAAAAAAACTATTATTATACATATATTAGCATGAAATTGAAGGTTCTATTATGCATAAATTAAAAGCGTAAATAGTCATGTTAAGTAAACACCTTATTTTGTTCAGAATATGAAGAGGAATCATTTGAAATAATTTTCCCCTTATTCTTTGGCTCCTCAGCAACCTCGTCTATGTTTTGCATCTTTGATCTCACTTGGTTATCATCTTCATCCTCACGCACCCTTTTTTCTACATAAATTTATTTTTTTTTAAATAGGAATTTTAAAAGGTTACTAAGTAAGAGTACAAAAACTAAGAATCAATTGGAGAAGAACCCATATGAACAAAGGAACACCGAAACAAAATGATACCGTTTGAGAGAGGTGGAATTGCAGTTGCAGTTTATAATAACCCTAATTATATAACTTTTAAATTAGAGAGTTATGATGAGGACTTTATGGTCATAAATAGAATGAGAATGAAATTCTAAGAATTTGGATACCCATATTGAGGGTATTCTGAACAGTTGAGTTTTGATCCGTTATTTTTGACTGCTGATGCAGTAACAGTCAGTAGAATAGCTTCAAGAGAGAAAATTATTGTTAGAGATCTAATCTAATGATATAAACATCATGAATGAGGTTAGGATATGATTTGATGAAGATTGATACCCATATTGGGGTATTTTTGAAAAGTCACTTTTGCCGGGTATTTTGTACTGCTGTAGCAGTAGTCGGTAGAATCCCGAAACGGGAAAAAGGTGAGAAAATGGAAATAAAGACCAATATATGCCTAACAAGTCATAATTAGACCAAAAATATTAAAGTTAAGATGATTATGAAATCTGGGTACAGTTAAGAACACCGGTAAAGACTATAGTGCAATTAAACAACTGTTAGTGGATCTGTGATCAACTAATCAAATTTTTAAGTTATGAACATGATAATTAGAAAAAATCAATGTTAAGTACTTAAAGTTAGAGTTTTGGGAGTTTTCGGTAAAAAAATTTGACGACGGATCAGTTAAAAATTACACCGGGTCTCACTAAAGGACGAATGCCACTTAAGTGACATGGAAACCCTAATTAGGGCACATTCCCCTCTCATTTCAAATCTGATCAGCCCCCCTTCTCACTTCTCTCTCTAAAATTCAAACTTCAAATTTTGCTCTCACTTCTCTCTAAGATTTCATCTCCAAAACCTCACCAAATCACCAAACCTTCTTCATCAAAGTTGTTCCTCTCATCATCCTCTTCAAGAATATACCATTTTTGTTGCTAGAAACCAAAATTTCGTGGTGACTCACCTTCCATACAGCCATGGTGTTGACAAGTTCAAGCCTTAGAGATGATGTTTTGAGTTCTCTTTGAAGAACACTCCTTTGGTGCTTGTCTACTTGAGTTTTAGTGTAAGTATCTTGAATCTTTTTCTTGAAAAATCTCACCTTTGAGTTGTGTTCTTGAGTTTTAACTTTGAGTCTTTCTTAAAGGTGTGTTCTTTGTGGAAAAGATGCATCCTTGCTTGAGAAAAGTGGAAGCTTGAGGCCTTGGAGCTAACTTGAAGAAGTAAGCATGATTACTTGGAGAAATATTGACAAAAATGTTTTCCCATCCACCTATATGATTCAGCCATCATGAGTTTTCTATGGGGTTGATGTTTTAATTTGATAAAAATGTGTTCTTGATGGTCTAAAGTGTGGATAATCATAGGTGACCATGGGAAAGGTTAAAAATGCAACCTTTAACCTTAAGAACACTAATTATGACTAAGGAATGGATTTGAACCCTAATAATACACTTAATCAAATCTGCCCTAAATAGTATGATTAGGGTTTTATGTTTAAAATTTAATTAGATGATGGATTAGTGGACTAATTAAGTGTAGGACTTAATTAACTAATGAAATGACTAAGAAATAGGGTTAAAAATACTAATATTAACACCTAAACAATTCAGCCATGTAGGCTTAAGATAGGGTCACTATGTTAAAATTAATATTAATATCTCATTAGGATATTAATTTAGTGGTTAAGTGAAGTGGACTTTGCATAATACACTAATTAAGGATTAAACTCTAAAATTGGACTAAAGTAGGGTTTAGTTACACTAATTAAGTAATTAGTAAAATTTAAGTATCATGACATAATGAGACTAATGATATTTCATAATGGGACTTAATAATAGAAAAATCCAAGAATTAATGTGAATTAGGATTTATAATCAAAAGTAATTAAGGTTTGTTAAGTAAACACATTTAAGGCTAGATAACTAGTTTTTAGGCAAAAATTGGGGAGAGCATATCTCCCTCCACAGAGATCATATAGGGTTGTGCCTTATATCAAATTGAAGATTGAGATGTTATCTATGTGGTGTCAAAATTTGGTATCAATTGAAGATGTATTCCATTCTGTATGTTCGTTTGAGTGAGGACTGCACAGGGAGGCCATGTACAGGGGCGCTGTACATGGCTGCAACTTCTACGAATTGTTTCTCCCTATGTGCTTACTCAAATTAGGCCCATAATATGTAGAATTAAAGATAAAGGTATCTAGTTATCTATATAAAAATTTGAGAGAAATTGGTTTAGTAGATTTTCCAGAATCGCAGAAATGGTAAAGGATGTTTAGGGCCCTGTTCGGAGTTGGCAAACAGCTTTGCTTGTCCAACTTCAAATGGTGATAACCGGAGCTAGGAAACTTCAAATGAGGCATGTGATACCTTTTTGGAAAGGTAATTGAGTCTAGATTAACATACTAAAAGATGAGAATTTTATAACAAGTGAGTTTCTCTCAGTAACTAGAAAACAGAAGCATGTACAGTTTTGGGAAAACCGTAAAAGTGATATTTAAGCTAAGTGGGCTTAGAAGAACCCTTAGTAACTTATAATAATCATAAATATGGCTTGGATGAGTTGAAAATAATCTAAGTGAGCCATTCATGTGATTCTAAGCTATGTAAGTAATTGAAGATTAAAGTGGCTTGTAATAATGCACTAAAATATGTATTAAGTAATAATTGGTCTAGACTTGTAATGGGCATAATATTGGCATATGAGTATGAAAAGTGGAATCATTAAATGATTAAGTCGTTGATATGACTTGATTAATTATTATTAATTAATGATGTGAATGGTTCCTACTCTAGGTGTGCCTAGAGAACCGTGCACTTGAGGATTTTGTTGGAGCATACGTATTATATTGGAGTGTGGGCTTGTGCTAAGCTCCCTAAGGTAAGCTCCTAGTTCTAGTTGACTCCTCTCTCTTGTGGCCCCACCATGATGGTGGGCATTATGGTTGTATTGTATGAGAGTATATGGTATGATGTATATGTGCATTCATTCACATTCATATAGATGTTATATGATCTTGATGTTATGATAATGCACTGATGATATATGTTACGAGGATCCTGGCCAGTGATCATGGTATGTAGGCTGCCTATGACTTGACTCTGGGAGCTATTTCATACTGAGGTTGTGTTGACTGTCTATGGCTTGACCCTGGAAGTCACACATGTGTAACTGTCTATGGCTTTGACCCTGGGGTTACACAAGGATGATATGATGTATGCTTGTATTATATGCTTTATATCTGACTTGTCATGCAGGAAGTGGGCTCAGGGGTTAGAGGATCCTCTATGAACCTTGAGCTTACTGAGATGTTGTTATCTCACCCCGTTTGGGGATATCATTTCAGGTACCCACAGTAGTGGTGATGCTTCTAGGGGAAAGGCCCCCGCATTGGAGTAGTTGATGATGCAGCTGATGATTTTATATTATGTTTAGACTTTGCTGTTGGCATGTAGACTTATTAACATGCTTAATTATTTTATGGAGATTATTGTATGTATTTATTTAGGCTCATGATAGTATTCTTAGAGCCATGGATTATTTACTGATGCTTTCATACTTTGAATTAATATAGACTTGATGCATGTTTTCAGTTAATTTGGGCACGGAGCCTTATTAATTGTATTGACCCATTGAGGGGATTGCAGTCTGTGTGGACTTGCAAGCTATCTGTTTAAATTATTATATCAATTAGGTTATCTGTATGTGTGGGATCATGTTCCCAGTTATCTGAAATATAGCCGTTATGCTGTCCGTGAGACTCTGTCAAGAATGACACTTGATGTTATATCTTGATGGTCAATGGCCACTAATACTGGCTTATGGAATAAATTAGTAGATGTATGTTTAGATTTACACTTTCGCAGTATCTCACGTGAACGTTTCTAGAAATGTTTTTATAAAAGGTTTTGGAAAAAGTTTACTCGTATTTTTATAAGACGCTTTATTCCTTTCAATAAAGTCTTCCGCTGTGAATGTTAAATATCATGTATGTTAACAACCGGAGTACTACGGGATGTTACATGCAACATCAATCATGGTGGGTAAAAAGGGTTCAAATTTTCCTTCTTAAAGTTTCAATAGACAGTTCTGCTTCACCTTCAAGCCTTTGTTCAACTACCGGTAATCTACACACAGATGTACATGATCCGCAGAGGTGGCCTTGCTTAGAGGAGTCAAAATAGCTCTTCTCCATAACTCGGGAGCTCCAACTCCATTGAACAAGTTCAAAATTCTATTTCCGTCATCTAGTGGGAATAATTTGATTTTGAACCATGAAAACTCCGGTTGTTAACATACATGATATTTAACATTCACAACGGAAGACTTTATTGAAAGGAATAAAGCGCCTTATAAAAATACGATTAAACTTTTTCCAAAACCTTTTATAAAAACATTTCTAGAAACGTTCACGTGAGATACTGCGAAAGTGTAAATCTAAACATACATCTACTAATTTATTCCATAAGCCAGTATTAGTGGCCATTGACCATCAAGATATAACATCAAGTGTCATTCTTGACAGAGTCTCACGGACAGCATAACGGCTATATTTCAGATAACTGGGAACATGATCCCACACATACAGATAACCTAATTGATATAATAATTTAAACAGATAGCTTGCAAGTCCACACGGACTGCAATCCCCTCAATGGGTCAATACAATTAATAAGGCTCCGTGCCCAAATTAACTGAATACATGCATCAAGTCTATATTAATTCAAAGTATAAAAGCATCAGTAAATAATCCATGGCTCTAAGAATACTATCATGAGCCTAAATAAATACATACAATAATCTCCATAAAATAATTAAGCATGTTAACAAGTCTACATGCCAACATCAAATCTAAACATAATATAAAATCATCAGCTGCATCATCAACTACTCCAATGCGGGGGCCTTTCCCCTAGAAGCATCACCACTACTGTGGGTACCTGAAATGATATCCCCAAACGGGGTGAGATAACAACATCTCAGTAAGCTCAAGGTTCATAGAGGATCCTCTAACCCCTGAGCCCACTTCCTGCATGACAAGTCAGATATAAAGCATATAATACAAGCATACATCATATCATCCTTGTGTAACCCCAGGGTCAAAGCCATAGACAGTTACACATGTGTGACTTCCAGGGTCAAGCCATAGACAGTCAACACAACCTCAGTATGAAATAGCTCCCAGAGTCAAGTCATAGGCAGCCTACATACCATGATCACTGGCCAGGATCCTCGTAACATATATCATCAGTGCATTATCATAACATCAAGATCATATAACATCTATATGAATGTGAATGAATGCACATATACATCATACCATATACTCTCATACAATACAACCATAATGCCCACCATCATGGTGGGGCCACAAGAGAGAGGAGTCAACTAGAACTAGGAGCTTACCTTAGGGAGCTTAGCACAAGCCCACACTCCAATATAATACGTATGCTCCAACAAAATCCTCAAGTGCACGGTTCTCTAGGCACACCTAGAGTAGGAACCATTCACATCATTAATTAATAATAATTAATCAAGTCATATCAACGACTTAATCATTTAATGATTCCACTTTTCATACTCATATGCCAATATTATGCCCATTACAAGTCTAGACCAATTATTACTTAATACATATTTTAGTGCATTATTACAAGCCACTTTAATCTTCAATTACTTACATAGCTTAGAATCACATGAAAGGCTCACTTAGATTATTTTCAACTCATCCAAGCCATATTTATGATTATTATAAGTTACTAAGGGTTCTTCTAAGCCCACTTAGCTTAAATATCACTTTTACGGTTTTCCCAAAACTGTACATGCTTCTGTTTTCTAGTTACTGAGAGAAACTCACTTGTTATAAAATTCTCATCTTTTAGTATGTTAATCTAGACTCAATTACCTTTCCAAAAAGGTATCACATGCCTCATTTGAAGTTTCCTAGCTCCGGTTATCACCATTTGAAGTTGGACAAGCAAAGCTGTTTGCCAACTCCGAACAGGGCCCTAAACATCCTTTACCATTTCCTCGATTCTGGAAAATCTACTACATCAATTTCTCTCAAATTTTTATGTAGACAACTAGATACTTTTATCTTTAATTCGACATATTATGAGCCTAATTTGAGTAAGCACAGAGGGAGAAACAATTCGTAGAAGTTGCAGCCATGTACAGCGCCCCTGTACATGGCCTCCCTGTGCAGTCCTCACTCAAACGAACATACAGAATGGAATACATCTTCAATTGATACCAAATTTTGACACCACATAGATAACATCTCAATCTTCAATTTGATATAAGGCACAACCCTATATGACCTCTGTGGAGGGAGATATGCTCTCCCCAATTTTGCCTAAAAACTGGTTATCTAGCCTTAAATGTGTTTACTTAACAAACCTTAATTACTTTTGATTATAAATCCTAATTCACATTAATTCTTGGATTTTTCTATTATTAAGTCCCATTATGAAATATCATTAGTCTCATTATGTCATGATACTTAAATTTTACTAATTACTTAATTAGTGTAACTAAACCCTACTTTAGTCCAATTTTAGAGTTTAATCCTTAATTAGTGTATTATGCAAGGTCCACTTCACTTAACCACTAAATTAATATCCTAATGAGGTCTTAATATTAATTTTAACATAGTGACCCTACCTTAAGCCTACATGGCTGAATTGTTTAGGTGTTAATATTAGTATTTTTAAGCCTATTTCTTAGTCATTTCATTAGTTAATTAAGTCCTACACTTAATTAGTCAACTAATCCATCATCTAATTAAATTTTAAACATAAAACCCTAATCATACTATTTAGGGCAGATTTGATTAAGTGGTATTATTAGGGTTCAAATCCATTCCTTAGTCATAATTAGTGTTCTTAAGGTTAAAGGTTGCATTTTTAACCTTTCCCATGGTTCCACCTATGATTATCCACACTTTAGACCATCAAGAACACATTTTTATCAAATTAAAACATCAACCCCATAGAAAACTCATGATGGCTGAATCATATAGGTGGATGGGAAAGCATTTTTGTCAACATTTCTCCAAGTAATCATGCTTACTTCTTCAAGTTAGCTCCAAGGCCTCAAGCTTCCACTTTTCTCAAGCAAGGATGCATCTTTTCCACAAAGAACACACCTTTAAGAAAGACTCAAAGTTAGAACTCAAGAACACAACTCAAAGGTGGGATTTTTCAAGAAAAAGATTCAAGATACTTACACTAAAACTCAAGTAGACAAGCACCAAAGGAGTGTTCTTCAAAGAGAACTCAAAACATCATCTCTAAGGCTTGAACTTGTCAACACCATGGCTGTATGGAAGGAGAGTCACCACGAAATTTTGGTTTCTAACAACAAAAATGGTATATTCTTGAAGAGGATGATGAGAGGAACAACTTTGATGAAGGAGGTTTGGTGATTTGGTGAGGTTTTGGAGATGAAATCTTAGAGAGAAGTGAGAGCAAAATTTGAAGTTTGAATTTTAGAGAGAGAAGTGAGAAGGGGGGCTGATTCAGATTTGAAATGAGAGGGGAAGGTGCCCTAATTAGGGTTTCCATGTCACTTAAGTGGCATTCGTCCTTTAGTGAGACCCGGTGTAATTTTTAACTGATCCGTCGTCAAATTTTTACCCGAAAACTCCCAAAACTCTAACTTTAAGTACTTAACATTAATTTTCTCTAATTATCATGTTCATAACTTAAAAATTTGATTAGTAGATCACAGATCCACTAACAGTTGTTTAATTGCACTATAGTCTTTACCGGTGTTCTTAACTGTACCCGGATTTCATAATCATCTTAACTTTAACATTTTTGGTCTAATTATGACTTGTTAGGCATATATTGGTCTTTATTTCCATTTTCTCATCTTTTTCCCGTTTCGGGATTCTACTGACTGCTGCTACAGCAGTACAAAATACCCGGCAAAAGTGACTTTTCAAAAATACCCCAATATGGGTATCAATCTTCATCAAATCATATCCTAACCTCATTCATGATGTTTATATCATTAGATTAGATCTCTAACTATAATTTGCTCTCTTGAAGCTATTCTACTAACTGTTACTGCGTCAGCAGTCAAAAATAACAGATGAAAACTCAACTGTTCAGAATACCCTCAATATGGGTATCCAAATTCTTAGAATTTCATTCTCATTCTATTTAT
>JAVKPL010011430.1:0-50934 GCA_032173675.1 Gastrolobium villosum | reverse complement strand
TGAAATATGAATAAACTGCGCGTAGATGATTATATTGGGAATTGAGTTATAATCAATACACGTTTCACTTTCAAAACATGGGCAAATTTTCCACACTTTCGTGTTTCCTAGGAAAACCTGAGAGAAACGGGCAGATAGCATTGATTAAATGAGCTTAGCTTAGTCGTACATATACAATGTTTAATACACACCAGCTAGCTAGATATATTCTAGATTTTCAATTTGTCTATTTTCAACGTTCCAAAATTATGCTTCCAGAAGAATGGTCGATTGTTGACCACCCTTAGTCTCTTAATAAACTTCAGCAGACACCAATATTTTTATATTTTAAATCACTTAAAGTTTTGGTGCTTTATATTTTATATATGAACAACAAAATATTTTATTTGATGCCTAATTAAAAGACAAGTTCGAGAAGCCGAAGTAGAAAGGGTCAATGTCAATGTGCTAGCGGCTTAATGAAATAAAAAAATCTAATTAAAGGAAAAACAAATAAAAAAGGATTTCTCTCTTTCTTTCTTCATTATAAAATAAATATGTAGAATGGAAATATTAAAAAAAATTTGTAAAATTAACATTGATCAAATAGGAATTGTGAGGATGGCCATTCGGCGAATATGAAAAGAAAATCTTCCGCTTGCATATACACGAGGAATATAAAAATAATTAACAATTGCACCCACACAATGCATGCTGTGTAGCGATGACACTTTGTTTGACCATCCCCGGATATTCCCATGATCCGCGTAGGAAAAGAGCCCAATACTCATATGAAACTAATCCCAAGTCGAATGATGTGATAATTATCCAGCTTTGATTCCAAAAATACTCTATAGAATTAGAACCTGTCCTATCTTGGAAGTTCATTCATTTTTGGAATTCATATTGTCACTTCAGCCAACTCTTAAAGATTTTTTTCAATTCTATAGACTAAAGTCTAAAACTAAAACTCCAGCTAAATAATATAATTTTTTTTTTCAAATAATGATTTAAATTCATAACATGAAAGAAGGCTAGTTTACATTCAAGTCTAGATAACGACCTTCTAATGTATATATCTATTCCAAAAATGACCACAATAAAAAGAAAAAAAAAATCTTAATCCATAGTAAGCATAGCTTTTTACCAAAAAGTTGAAGCTACTTGGCTGTAAAAGGATGATGTTTGAAAGAGAATTTTAACTTTAATTCATTATTTAAAAAAGAAAAGACTAAGCCTAACTATTTAGGCTTTTTTCATACAATTTGAGACTTCGCAAGTATCATAATTAGTCAACATGACTTTCAGTCACAAATGATACAAATTTTCAATTTCATCATCATAACTTAATGAAACTTCCAAATTTTGAGGAAATATGTCATAGTGGTAGATCATTCATTTCTCAAGTCTGGGAGAAAAATGAGGCTTTACATTAGAATTACTGAATGCCTTCATCAGTCACAACTGTTCAATGTTGTGTCGGCAAGTGTTAAAAACAATTATTTTCTATTCCATCTCTTTCCTCCCTATTTTGCCTCAACTTTCATTTCATTTTCTCTAAAATTTCTAAACATAGCCTTTTATTCTACTCTTCATACTAAAAGCCTCCAGATGTCGTGTGGAACAAGAAACCAAAATATCTTTAGTTTCAAAGTTACCAAGGGCCAAATGGAAGGAATAATATTAATGTATACTTTGAATTAGCCACACAACAAAGACCGTAGTTGGGTGGGGTTGGGATTACAGTCAAACTCAACCACTGGAACAAGTGGTTTTGTGACTTTTGTCAGTCAAAAAAGAGAAGCAGAGACATAAGGAAGAATTAGGAGGACCAAGTAAATTAAAATGTAAACATACCTCCAAAAAAAAAAATTAAAATTAAAATGGAAGCAAATTAAATGAAATGTTCACTTTACATGAGCACAAAACTTGGTCCTCATAAACTCAAACTGTCCCATGCAGAAAATGCAGTTGGCAATGATCTTAGAAATACCTGAAGGTGGAGGTGCTTTGGCATCTGGTAAGTAATTAGAACAAGATTGATCTTTGCAGTAGTAGCAGGTTGGTTGCTTTGAAACCAAGTCATAACCACAAACTCCACCTGATTTTATACATTTCTCACATTCTTCAATACCTGCTATCCATCTCACTAGAAATCCATCCCTGATTGCCCCTTGTATTTTGATTAAATCCTTAATATCAATCGAAAACACACAAACTGGAACAACCACACTTTGTTTGCAAAATACAGGAGGACCTAGAGACCCGAACTGAGTATAAACACCTTCATCAGGAACCCCATTTGAGACACAAGGAAGAAATCCAGTGGGGGAGCGGAAAGCACTTGAAGCAGCACAACCATAGAAGAGGGTAATGTTCTGGTAGTCTGACCCATAAACAAAGAGCTCAGTGTCAAGGGTGGTGTTGACAAGTTTTGATGGGCAAAGGTTTTGCAAGTAGTCCACTCTGGTGATTTTCAAAGTATGTTCAACCGGGTTGGCCTCCAAAACCTGGTACTTGACATCTTTGATGGTTATGTAGCTGATGTTTTTAAGACAGGTAAGTTGCAACAAAGGGTGGCCACACTCCTTTGGTCGTTTGTCTCCCCAGAATGGAAAACCAATGTTTGTTATATCCCCACAAGTTAACAGATTAGCACAGTCTCTATAATAATCGTAGGAGCTTAAAAAAGGAGGTATCTGAATCAGTATCAAGAGGATTATGTATTGAAGAATAGGGATAGAAGGGAGGAGAATAAGCAGGGAAGCCATGCAGAGAGCTCAAAGAAAATGTCTGCAACAATGTTAACCTTGGGAAACGCTTGAAAGAGAGAAACACAGTATGTGACTCAAATCTAGTACAAAATTTGTAATGTAGAAAATCCACTCAAAGAAAGTGACAGTAATAGTGACTTGTAGAAAATTTTGGATTGTTAAATTGACTTATGCAGCGTATACAAATCATAATAACTTCAATTAGTTTTCTTCGATACTTCAGTTTTTTATTATGACATGCCCTTATGAGTCTGCTTGCTCACTTGAAACTAAATTTGTCCAGGTCAACCAAGTCCTAAGTTATTTGTGCTGTTACTCTTGCCCAATTTCCCTCGTTAGGACCTAATTTTCCTAGTTACTCCTGCAAAAGAAAAATAATCTAGCTTTGATCTATTGTCTGAGTGCGTGTTTGAATTAACTTATTTTCAACAATATAATTTTTTCATAACTTCTTTTTTAAAGAAAAAAAAAACAATTATTTTCTTAAAAAATAAGCTAAAAGAAACCTGCTTTGATGGATTAAATGTTCTCCAGAATGAATACCAAAAAAAAAATAAAAATTAACCGAAAATAAGCTAAAAATTGTTGACACTGCATACTTTTTACATTTTAGTGTTTAAATTAACATATTTATTTTTTAAAAAAATATGATGAAATGTTCAAAAGAAATATTTTAGTTGAAAATCTTTTTCAAGTATAAAAACCGAAATATAGGATTGTATTTTATCCCATTTTCATCCCAAAATAATGATAATTCATTGAATTATCAATAAAAGGTTTGTGGGCTCCTGCCCTTCAAACTAACAAAATAAAAAATAAAAAAATAAGAAGAGATAAAAAAGAAAAAAGATTATTATTATTATTATGACAAATTTTAGTTGTCTCCACTCTCCCGTATGAATTAATCATGGTCAGGACTTCTTCAAGCTATTTAAAAGTCCTTCCATCTCAAGATTTCTTACTCAGTAAATAGGGATGGCTTGATCACACCAAGATTTACTCCCAAAACATTGCCATTGTGCTCCAACCATTAATACCATGGCACCTGTAACATAAGACGAACATATGATGATCAATCAAGCGAATAGAATAGCTCTCTCAAAAATATAGATCACTTACCTACCTTACTTAAGGGGTACACTTTCTCTTTTCAAGCAGGCATGTTTTGAATATAGTAGAAACAAATTTGACATCGTCTTGCAGTTCCTGCTATTCAAAAATTAATCACTAACGACAAAAAAAGAAGACAGCTTTCACAAGAATAGAGCAAACATATAATGCTTGAAGGGCAACAATACTACAGGAAATACTAGGAACATAAAAGAAATAACAAAACAGGTAATAATATTTTATTATTGAACATGTCAAATCCAAAATTATTGGGAAATCCATACTATTAAAATTAGTATATAATACAAGAGGTATACATGAACATAGTCATTAAAATCAATCACCTCTCGTTTCAACAAGATTTAAGCGTAAAGATTAAAGAACTACAAAACAACCAATACACCGTGAAGCAAAACTTTTGGCAATTTAAGTTATAGAACAAGTAAAAACTTCAGATTCTCTCAATGATGTAAGTCAAACCTCCTGCAACGTTTACTTAAAGGGATTTTGCACAAACAACATGAAATTAATATTCTACATATGCAATGTTTAATTGTGTACACGATATTCAATTGTTTTCCCACAAAATGTCAACGAAGTCTTTTCCCTTTTTCTTTTGCCAAGATGATAATTGCTTGTCATCCTTTAAGGATGAATTAGTGGATAGAAGTCAAATGGTTGAGACTTGAGATTCCACTTTGCCAATGGGACAGAACCCATATCATGCTTTCTTAAGCTTCTGTGCCAGTCACTCTACAAAGAGATGTCTATTTTTCTGCAATAATTATGGTCCTGATAAGGACAACGAGCATTAGCGTACTTACAACAAATATGGAATGTCACACGGTCCATATTGGTTGCATTGCACCTTGAATGTCCTGTCATCTATGAACATTTCACCAACCAGATAATGACTGTCCTCTGCTTCTGCCCATGCCAAACCTGCAAGTCAATGCTGGAAATGCTAGAAAGCCCCAATATTGGAGTTAGCATTCCTCAGACATCTGAGACTGAAGGCTTAAACTACTCATGTGGTCTATCAGATTATCCATTATCAAAAGAATGTCAGGCATTTTGCTGTGTGACTTATCTTGTGCCTCAAATCTATGGACTTTGCTTTTGACTTCAATCCAACTACAACCAGGATTCGGTTTTAGACCTTTGTCTTTCATTAATTTTCGCACTCGTGCTACCTGATTCCACCAACCTACACTTGCATACAGATTCGCCAGCTGTTGAAGTGTTGCAGAGCACCCTGGTTCCAACAATAACCTACTCTCTGCAGCCTGGATGCCAATCCAAACACTTCCATGAAGCCTAGAGGAAGAGAGTAGTGAACCCCATATTACAGCGTTAGGATGAACAGGTATATTTTGGATGAAATCACGAGCCTCCAGAAGCAAACCAGCCCGACCAAGAAGATCTACAATGCAAGAATAATGGTCTAGTCCTGGCTGCACACCATGCTCAACCATGGAATTGAAGTAAACTTGACCTTCTTTGACAAGACCTCCATGCCGACATGAGGACAAGACACTAAGGTAAGTAACAGCATCGGGACTAACACTTTCCTTTATCATCTCTTCAAAGAGATTAATTGCTTCTCGTGCAAGCCCATGCTGCGCAAACCCAGCAATCATGGAGTTCCATGTTACAACATCTCTGCCCACCATATTTTCAAATATGTACAGGGCATCATCAATTGCCCCGCATTTGG
Organism: Gastrolobium villosum; assembly: GCA_032173675.1. Taxonomy (NCBI): domain Eukaryota; kingdom Viridiplantae; phylum Streptophyta; class Magnoliopsida; order Fabales; family Fabaceae; genus Gastrolobium; species Gastrolobium villosum. The sequence continues at coordinate 45,354 of JAVKPL010011430.1, read as the reverse complement.
AATACATAGCAATGAGAGCATTATCAATGTGGAGGTATGAATTAAACCCCATTTGAATTATTTGACAATGAGCACCTCTCCCATGCCCAAGTGCTCCACTGCCCATACAAGCACTCAGAAGACTTGTGTATGTAAAATTATTTGGTTTCAATGCAGAACCCCTCATCTGATGGAAGAGCTCCAAACATATATCAACACGCCACTCTTGCGCAAACCCAGCAATAATTGCCGTCCATGAAACTACATTTCTCTCAGGCATTTCATCGAACACACGGTGCGCATCACCCAACAAGGCACACCTACTGTACAAACTAATCAAAGAACTTCCAACATAAACATTGGCAGTGAACCCAGATGTTATTGCTAAGCAGTGATATTGAATACCTCCCCAGAAGTCACGGTTGGACCCACATGAACTCACAACATGAGACAAGAAGCACACATCAACTCCCAACCCTTGTTCCATCTGAAGAACAGAGGAATGAATAGTAATTTCAGTTTTATTCCTCAAAGTAGCTGAATTGCCACCAAGAGGATTGGTTGCAGTGTTTTCCAAAATGTCCTCAATGAGCCTAAGATGACTTCGACGATTCTCAATATCAGTGCCACTTTTTTTGGGGGATACAAGGTTAAGGACTCTTAGTGCATTAGTTAACCCTTTGTTTGCTCTTCTGGGTACCAATTTGTGGGAAGAGAAAGGCCTCAAGACTTGATTTTTAAGACAAGAAGTTGAGTTCCTTATGAGGAGTGCATTCATTGCTTGAATACTTGGAGGGAACAGTGCTGTGAGCATTCTAATGGGATCCAAACCTCTTGCCAGTGAAACATGAAAGTGACACATATTGAGAAAAACATAGTAACAGACGTTAAATTCAGAAAATTATTGACATTCATTAACCTTACAAACTTCTTGTTGGAGGACTGAATATACGCGCAGCAAGACAGGATTAACATTGTGTTTTCATGGGCCATTTCAGACTTTCAAAGAATTTTAAATAAAAAAAGTTTGAATTGAACCAATCGGATTTTCTTCATTTCCCAAATGTTTTTTAATTTTAAAAAAGAGAAAATATGTGTCTTTGTACACAAACTTAAATCTTGAGCGAGATAGACATAAAAAAATTTATGAGTCTCAATCACGGGTGTAAATGAGTTAGACCGGTCAACAAAAGCTTACGACCTAGTCAATATTATATCTGATTTATTACAAATAGTCAAATAGAATAGGCTTATATTTTCAAAAAATATTATTTAGAAAACAGGCTATAGACTATTTTGTATATGTCGGGATTATAAGCCTACAACCACACAATATCATATTTTTTATATTAAATAAAATTATTAAAATAACAATTTTGAATAATTAAGTAATATTATTTTAATTCTTCTTTAATTATTGAATGTTTAATAGGCTTAAACAGACTAACAGAACTAGCTATTAATTTTTAAATATAAGTCAGACCAGACTTGTAATATGGGTCTACACAGACTAAAAGGTTAGACCAATCACAAGGGTTTTTACACAGGTCTGACCTATTTAACTCAATGTCTAGCCTAACCTAACCTATTTTGCACCCCTAGTCCCACAAAAAAAATAAAGATAAAAATAAAATAAAAGTGTAGGTCTCATTTCTTTGTGTCTATCCCTCTCTTCAAAAAGAACTAAATTTGATTTGCAAACTTTATAAAATAAAGGTGCTAGGCGAATAGGTATTTTTTCTTTACGCAAACTTTATAACAAAATTAGGTGTCCCAAATGTGAAATTTGATTTGCAAATTAGTTTATATTTTATTTTTTTCAACAACAATTTTATTTGCCATTTTAAAGAAATTATTTTATTTATCGTTTTGGAAAAATAATTACTTTAAAAATATTTAATAAATTAAATGATAGAGCATTAACTGAAATTAAGAAAAAAATTAAAATGACGTACAATGGCCATAAAAAATAAAGGTCAAGAGAAACGACTCAGATTTTTTTATTTTTTTAAGAATAAAAATTTAGTTGGGGTTAGAGAACACTAATAAGAATCGACCATGATGTTCTCATATATCAAGCGAAATTCAAATTCAGACTCTTATGTATGAATTTAATCCTTAACCATTGGCAATAGAACATTAATTTACTATCACACAAAGAAAAGAGACAAGAAATCAATATTCAATAACATGGTAGTGCCCACTAAGAGTGAAATTGGTTACAAGGACTGTGCAATGCCCACTATTTGTCCAAGATGCCATTGTGATCATGCAATTGCTAAACATATACCTGCGATTAGAGACTGTGTTTTGGTGAAGAATCTATGCTTAAATTAGTCTGTGGATTGAGGGTTGATTATGTTTTGAATATGCAACCGTGTGGCCGAACTCGTTAAAAGTGTAGATCAGTATAATAAGGATGAAAATCTGATGGCAAATTCTAGGTCCCTAGAATCCAATAGCTCAATTGTTGAATCATGTGGTTTATGGATTCCCCTTAAACCAGGTTGTTATAAACTAAATTCTGATGCATCATTCTTGGTAGATGGCTCAGTGGTATGAGTGTGGTAATTAGAAATTCAGAAGGGAATATTTTAACTGACGCATCATTCCATAAATTACAGGAGAAAGTTGATGTCATCTTCACTGAGTGCTTATTACATATGTATCAGAATCTCCAATTAACTAAGGATTTGTGTTGCTTTAATTTGTTGGCTGAAACCAATCTCCAACGTTAATACCAAACCTATATCACTATGATGTGAAAAATTGTACCCTTTCAACAAAAAAATTAGTACTCATTCTGTCTTGGAGATAGAGATGTCCAGCCCAATAGATTGATATATTGATTTGTTGTGCATCTGCTTGGCTTAAGGGTAGATATCTTGAAAGGGGCACAACATAATAGGAAGAGAGAAAACACTAGATCCAAAATTAACATACGAGTCTGTTGGACTGCTGTCTCCAAAGACAAAACAGTATTGTATTGGCTTTAACTGGCTTTAACTCTTAGGCAAATACATCATTCTCATGTTAAGAGTTGGAAGTAGGATAGCTCGTTTTTTAGCTTCTATGTCTCTCACTTTATTGATATTAATTGACTCATTGGATCTTTTTTTTTTAAGATAGAAGCTACTTATAAGCATAAGATAGGTCAAACAGGTTTTGGGAAAAACTCTTATAATAAAAAGCTCTTTTTCTTATAATGAAGAAAAAAACTTAAAACTAAAAGCTCCTAGGAGGAGGTTTTTTTAAGCTCTTATCTGTTTTTCTTAAATTGTGTGCTTCTTTTTAAAATAAAGAGTTATAAAAATAGAAAGAGAAATAATTTTCTTAAAACATGTGTTTTTAAATAATTTTTAAGCAAAAATTATTATGTAATTACGAAACAGTTTTTAATTTTTTTTTTTAGCTTCTAGTTTAAAAGTAAGAGTATACAAACATGCTAAGTCATTAAGACTGGGCAAGTGAAGAAAGATTTGAATAGTTTATTAAACGTGAAGGGACAAATGCACAATATACAAATTTAAAGAAACCGGACATGACTCTAAACTTTTAAGTTTTATCCAAAACTAGTGGCTATCTTTTCTTTTCTTTGCATTGGAGAGGTACCGAAAAGACAACAAATTTAGTGACACACTCAAAACAAAAGGGAATAAGATGAGGGTCCATTCGCCCAAGATTCATTGAGCCCAACAATGTTACACATTTAACTTGCAACATGTAATTATGCATGGTCAAACCGGCAAAAGAACAAAAAATCATTGACAACTAATGCTTGCAACTTATAAGTCATTGACAAGGCCATGTATCTTTCTTTCCAATACTTCTGAACAAATCTGCCCCATGTTGTGGTAAAAAGACAAAAGCTCAGACAACTTTTCCACCGACATTTTCCCCATCACATTTCTTGCCATTTTTTCTCTTTCCTCATTCATTTTCAGTCTCTCCAAGTATGAACCAGCATTTCTAACAGTTGCACCCATTTGCTTTAACCTATTTTCTTGCTGCACAGTCAAGGCTGTGTTTGACTGCAATTTGAAACATAAAATTATATTAATACATTAAAACTCTCATGTTCCTATGATCAAACACCAAATAAAATAAACAAAGGCTTTTATATTTCTCATTAGAATTGAATTCTGATGTTGTAGACACAAAAAACATGTGAGACCCGTATCTTAGAAGAAATTATGTGTAGGACCCACGTTGGCACGGAAATCGTAGGGTGTGTAGAAAAATTCAAATTCTCATATTAAATGAGAATTATAAAACCTATAAACAAATGAGGAAAACTGTCAAAATAGTTGTGAGTTATAGTACCTCAAGAAATTCTGCCCCAGCTTCCAATTCAGACTCTTTGGTTGAACTCATCCCACGGCCAGTGTTGTAGAGGTTTTTTGCAAGTGAGAAACTACGAACTATAATCTTCCTTTTGTTCTCCATTTCCTGATTAAGCTTTGGAGGCTTTTGGACAGATGTTAAGCAATTCAGCTTCTTCTGATAAGCAATAACAGCCTTCACAAATTCCTGCAGTGGAGTTTCCATGAAATTTCAAATGTTAAACTCAACGTTTCAATGTACTAACTAATCATAAAAATTAGTTGATCTTAAAAGAAACCATTTTCAAACCTTATAAGCAAAGGGGCATCCCGGGTAATCAAATTCCTCTGAATCAGGCTTCCTCATACGCTCAGGGTGAAACTGCAATCCCATAATAAACTTACCCTCTTCTGGATTATAAGCATCTGGATCATAAAACCCTTCAATCAAACCATCAGGACCAAAAGCCATTGGGACAAAACGTTGTGCCAATCTCTTAACACCTTGATGGTGATAACTATTAACCAAAATATCCATTTTCCCTTCTTCCAAAGAATCCTTAAACCAATGATGCAATGGGGTGTTTTCAACCACTTTTACCTCGTGCCTATGACCATCATAATCATCATAGTTTATATGCATCACCCTTTGATTCTCAGGGCACTTGTTTGAAAGCTCTTTCCCTATATCCTGATATAGAGTACCCCCACATGCAACATTTAGAACCTGTGATCCCCTGCAGATTCCCATGTAGGGAATGTTCCTCTCAAGACAAAGCTTGGCAAGGCTCAATTCAATTGAATCTTTCTCTGTATCAATGGCTGTATCACTAGCATGAAGCCTCCTTATTTCTTCCAAATACTATTGAGAAAGACCAGAGGTATCTTGTTCATACAAAGAAGGATCAATGTCTTCTCCTTCACATAGAAGCACACCATGGATTGGTTCAAAGCTATCAAGTAACATATGAAGCCCAGAAACCCGAGGAACAATGACGGGTACAGCGCCATACCCTACTATAAGATCAAGGTGATATTCACCTGAAAATCACATAATAACAGGTTTTATCAAAAAGGGTCATTGTTTCACACACACACGCATACATATATATTTGCAATGTTGCACTGATAGATATATGGAAAAACTTGATTTTTATTGAAAAGCGATGAAGGAAATGATTGAAACTTACCAACGAAATCAACAAACTTGTTCTTACGAACGCTTCGTCTAGATACAATTAGAACACGAGGGAGAATGACAGAGAGATCGGAAGACATTGTTAATAATCGCGTTATCGCTGTATCAAGATTTGTTGTTGATGAAAAACTAGTGATTATGAAGAACTAAGCGTATATCGTGTGTATATATATATTGAAATGAGGCTTTATTCGATAAGGATAGAGATGAATGAAACTCACCGTTTTGTGAGTAACAACTAGTGGATATTATAGAGGATATATACACAAGAGAGACAACGTTGGAGTCGCAGAGTGACAGAAAAACAAGGAAACATTGCCGTGGCTCCGCGTATGTTGTTACACAGTTTTCACGGGTTTCAATTTTTAAATTTTCTTTTTAAAATAAAAATAAATAAAAAAGTTTCAAAGGGTTTACTCATTAGCAATTGGATATGATTTTATTTATTTTTTTCAAAATTTTCTTTTTGTTGCTTGTTGACTTAAACTTGGGAAGCTGTGCATCCCGTTGTACGGCTTTCTTTTTATCCATATTATTGTCATCATTACTCAATACATTGATGTTGTGTTTGTATTTATAATGTAAAATAATATATAACATTTTCTATATGATACATCCTGTACATCATTGTATATTATATATTGATATATTATTTCTTTAGCAGAAATAAGTTAATTGCAAAGGAGTTTAGCCTATTTCAGAGCTAATGAATGTCATAATAAGTTTTACATAAAGATATTTCTGCAATAAATGCAGATAAGTTATCTGCATTTACTTCCAAAATGATGTTATTTTGGGATTGAAAAATTAAAAAATTATAATTATAAAGACTATAATAATCTTGAAAATATCATGATTTCCGCCCCAAAATGACATTGTATTGAGCCTACGGCAGATATTTTATTTGCATTAACCGGAGAAAAAACAAATCCTAAATTTTAATAGAAACTTACAATGATACAAAATATTCACGGAGTAGAAGAATTTGAATGTAAAATTTAAAAGCAGAAGCATTCAATTTTTATCCATTTGTCACCAAAAAAAAAGAGTACTGAATGAGTAAAGGGTATATATCATAGATGCAAATGCAAGACACTTGCTTAGTCATTACTTTACTACTATAATAAAACAGGAACGTGGAAGGCGGGTCAAACGTTTTGTGGATTGGGATTAGGATTGAAATTGGTATATATAGAATGTGATTATGGAGATAGATGAGTATCTGTTTGGTGTAGCACTTATCCACTTTTACTATATTCGAATAAATTGCCCTTTTTTAAGTCTTTGTTTTATTTTTTTGCCATTTGAACCATGTTTTCTCAGCAGGATAACCATATTGACCATTTCACAATTAAGAGTAGGATAACATAATGTTGCCAAATTAGAAATGCAAATAGAATATTATACCTCTTGCTTCGTCACTGCCTACGCAATATCTTCATCCAATTAGCAATTAATTCCATATAAAACTTTCTAATAAAAGAGATTGATTAGTTATTGATGATAATATCCGATTATTATTAATTAGCTGGCCCTGGAAAATAAATACAAAAAGAGAAGGAGGGGGGGATTAATTGCTATGATTTACACAATGAAGAGTAATTCTTAATCAAATGGGTAAGCCATACTTATTATGATTAAACAACCAATCAAGTCCAAGACACAGATTATTGTTGAAGTTTGAATATTTTCTTCGGTGATTAAAACAAAAAGTATCCATTACACAATTAGGGTCATGTAAAATGTGTCGGTGAAAGGTTAACTAGCAGTTTTGAGTCTAAACATTTTATGAAATGTAAGATAGTAACAAGATTATATGTTTCTCATTATTTCATATAACACATAAAATAATGAATGGAATCTACTAAGAATAAGAGAGAAAAAGCATAAAAAAGAAAAGAAAAGAATTTCACTCATTTTTATGTGTTACATAATACAATATGTTTTATTCATTTTTTTTTATATATTGAACGAGACAATGAGAAATATATTTCCCATCATGTAATTTGGTTTTTATAAAGAGCATGTTATTTCTCTACTGCAATGAAGGGAAAATCTGTTCTTGCTGTAACTGCAGCTTAATTTAAAGGGAAAAAAAAAAATTATGAGAAATTGCTAAACTCTTCAATGGTCTGAAATAGCTAGAGTCCTGACTCCTGAGTCAACTCATTGCCTAACTGTTAAGAATTTGAAAATCGCCACTTAGTAAGGTTGTTTGACCCAACTCTTGTTTTTTCATTCAATAAATACTATTTGGGTTGGTCACTCACTGATGCGACACATCTATAATACTCACGAGGGAGACAATTTATTGTGATCCGCGAGTACCATTTTTAGGTGGTCTCTTAGTATAAATGAGAGGGAAAAAATGGAAAAGAAGAAAAATAATATAGGTAAAAAGAAAAAGAAAAAATTAGTGCTGTGAAAGGGAACACTAAATCATTGGATGGTCATGAAGCATAACAAATATTTTCCACACGAGGGATAACGTCACGGGACACAATCCTATCTGCAACATCCACGTCTCCCTTTTTATACTCAACTCAATGTACACCTCACTTTCCCCTCTCATTCACAACCCAAACGCCCTCATTCATTACCAAATCCTTTCAATCTCAATCCAACTCCAACTCTCCGTGCAAATTATATAGCAATTCTCCTCTTCGAGCTTAGTATTCTATCCTTTTTTTAATTATTTTGATTAATAATATACTAATTAAGGATTAGGAATTAGGGATTAGTTATTGAAATATATTTTTTACCATTATAATATATAATTGTGAACAATGAACTCATTTCGAAATAGATTTAAGGAGAGTGGATAAATGATAGGTATGAATGAGAATGGTTGGATTGAGAAGTATTTATAAAAAGGGATGTAAGAATTGGATGAACCGGATATTTCATGTGGTGCAATCCTACAAATGTTGTTGGGGAGGCACTAGATTTTTAAAAAACAAAAACAAAATGAATTTAGTAGAATAAAGATGGGGGGACTGAAAATTTTGGTTGTTCCTCTTACAAAAAGATTTTTTTTTTCTTTTTATTCATAATTTTTTTTTCATTTTACCTTTTTCATTTTTGTGAAGGGAGCGCACTCAAATTCCTCCGGAGAATGAGCGGGTTTATTATGCTCCGGGACTATGGAAAAAATGGTGGGGCGGAAGTGAGAGAAAGAGAGAATAAGTCGAGGAGAGAGAAACAAAAAAAAAACTAGTCCACGTGTCAAATTTTTAATGGAATGACCATGGTGGTTCTGCACCATATTAATAATTTACGTGGGTCATAGCCTATGAAACACCGACACTTCAAAAACCCTGACGTGTCGTGTCCGACACTCTCGGACACTCTGACACTTCCCGACACTTCAACACGCGTTATAAAAATTCAAAAAAAGGTTCAAAGGTTGCGTTGCATTGAGTTTTTAGTTCCAGTTATTAGATTCGTTGTATTGCGATTACCATTTTATTGAGTTTAATATAAATATTTGGGATATCTTATGTTTCTTTGCAAAATTTATGAATATTATAAGTTTAGATTCATTTTTTTGTTAAATTATTGAATATTAAATATAATATACACTACATAAGTTAAGAATATTATTTAATATCAAAACGTGTCTTAATGTGTCGAAATCTAACATTTTTTAGAATTAACGTGTCGCAGTGTCGTGTCGTATCGTGTCACGTGTCCCGTGTCGGTGTCGGTGCTACATAGGTCATGGCACACTAAAATTAAAGAAATAAAACAAAAAATGAAGATGCAAAGGGTTACAATATTGACCACCCCAAAACGTAAATATGTAGTTATCAAAAAAAAAAAAAAACATAAATATGTTTCTCATGTACCCAAATTGATGCTTATTGATTGAAAAAACTCCAGTTGGATCAAAGAGCACACCTTGTAAACTACATATGTGGGTGAAAAACTTACTTTTGGTGTTTTTGAAGTTCAATAGCTACAAAACAGAAAATTCAAATTATCAAAACATTTTATCAACAACAAACTCCTTATAAGTGAACTTGAGAAGTATATGCAACCAGGGAAATATGATTGCAGTTTAGCATGTTAATGATGATGAAGTTCAAATTCTCATATATATGACTTACCAGAAATCATTTTGTTCAACTAATTGGACCAAAAGAGTAGCTGAAATCTGAAGCTTCTATTTGTATCCTTATTATGTTAGTTTGGGATACTTCGTCTTCATGTACCCACACCGCAAAAGGAGGCAGTACATCTTCAATTTGGATTATGAGAATCATGAGATCGGAGTCATGTAAAATGCTAAAACAAAAGAAAAAACTTGTCTGAGCCCGGGTTCGAACCGGGGACCTCTAGTGTGTGAGACTAGCGTGATAACCAACTACACCACCCAGACTATTTGTGTTGCTTGTCGCATTCTGACAAAATTAAAATTTGACAAAGTTTTTTATTTGTTATAATCATATTACGTCGTCATGAAACTTTTACAATTTGCCGTGGAAACGTTTTCTATATTACTATTGGTCAAATGGTCCAGTTTGCCAATTCATTGAATTGTACACACAAAGAGTTAATATATTCGGGTTCTAATATCTTTTCATCATATAATATAAAACTGTATAGTACCCATGGATATGTTTTAATTAACTTGACTATATCACGAGGAATCTTAATTATATAAAGAAAAATAAATAATGAAAATTTTATAATGGGTCAAGATCATTTTACACCAGTGTAAGTTACACTCTCAATCTTATCCGTTGATTCCATTTATATTTAACGGCTCAAATTCTTTAGTAATGCGAGCCATTGGATACAAATGGATCAATGGTCAAGATTGAGTATAAGACTTCTAACTCTTACACCGGTGTAAGAATATCCTACCCCTTTTATAATTGTTTATTTATATTTTTTTCTCTATCTTCTTTTATTATCATTGATTCATTTTTATATAATTATCATTCTTCAACGTAACATAATCATGTTGATTAACTCGTGAAATGATTCATTCTCACTCAAAGCCACCGTCATAAAATCTCTTTCTTTCTCTTTAATAAAAAAGGGAAAGAAAAAAAAAAAAACGAAATAAGCTATTTATCATTGTCTATTATACGATAGATTAGAAAATAGTAAAAGCGAAAGGAAGCTTCATGGATGAAAATATATTATCAATGGAAAAAAAATGTGTCATTGTAAAGTATATAACTTTGTGTCATTTTAGATCCTAACCGTTAATTTCCGTCAATTAACGGTTAGGATTTATTGGATTTTATTACGAATTATTAATTAATTAATAATTTTAACCCAATAAATCATAATCGTTAATTGACAGAAATCAATGGTTAAGATCTAAAATGACACAAAATTATATCTCTTAATAGGACAGACCTTTTTTCCATTATCAAATAATAAATAGCTTCATAATTATTTTAGCACTCAAGCTACCTATTTCTTTTATGGTTTGAATAGTTTTAGCCGAAACCATTTTAAAAATAATAATTTTGATAAGAGAAATACTCTTTTATACGAAAGAACTGACATGAAAACACTCATCAATTGTCTTTATCTGTTTCACTATTAAGTGTAACGTCGCCTTCTTGTTCTCTCGTTTGGTTTCTCACTTCTATGATTTTGCGCTGCTATGAAAATTAATGTAACTTGTTTCCGGTTAAATGGCGTTCCTCTTACTAATGTTAAATTTTGAGCCATCTAATTATCATTATCTAATGGAATAAGACTTAATTGTTATCGTTGTATGTTTTTTCTCAATTAAGGGAATCTCATTTTCATTTAGTAAAATTATTTGCTCTTCTTGACATTCAACCTTGGAATCACATTGCTTAATTAACTAATCAATAAGAGCTCTTAAAGTGTATCCTCGGATCTGTTTCTTATGACCAATCACCCTCCGACTATGATTACACATGACACACAAACAAAAGGAACTTAACGCCATAAGCCCATAACTATAGTGCATTAATGCTCATGATGTTATATATTCCATCTTAACGTTAGAGGGTTTATTTCAATACTTCTTTGGATATATTATTTTACTTACCTTACTCACCACTTTCTAACATGGTTAGATCATAATTTGAATAATTTATTCTTATTTCTTAAAAAAAAGAATTTATAGTATGACGTGAGAGATTAATTTGAATGTGAATGTTAATGTAAAAGTAAAGGATTTGCTTTTTCTGCGGTAAGCCTGATACGACGTCATTTTGGGGCGAAAATCATGATATTTTTGTAATTTTAATTATTCCAGGGTTATAATAGTCTTTATATTTATAATTCTTTAAGATTTCAATACCAAACCGATGTCGTTTTGGGAATAAATGCAGATAACTTATCTGAATTAATTGCAGAGATATTTTTCCTATAATTAAAACCTCTGTAATGAAAGTGGTTATTAACTAGGGAATATGTTTAAAATGCAAAACCAATTAATTATGCATGAATCATTAACCAATGTCTTAAATTTTTAAAAGATTTAGGATCTTTACAACAATTGCAACATTATAGCCATATCAAGAAGACAAGATCGATCCAAATCAAACTGTTAATTAAATCTGCAAACCAAAGTTAATTTGTTTCAACAAAAACATATACTTTAACATTTGCTCAAAAAAACATCGCTCTGCAGGAGTCTGGAACCACCATTATTTCCATATTCATCGTACTTAACACACTAATTATAGATAAATTCCTAGATGAAAATACATAAACGGACACCACATTCAACTAGATAAAGGAAGGTAGATTCCTAGATATACTTGATTAGTGTAAGAATATTATTATCTCACACTTAATTAAGGGTTATTAAGAGTTTAAGAAAGGTGGTTAATTAACAAGTTGGGAAGGGAACCCCACAAGAAGTAGACACCCTTCTGGAACCAGGGGAGTTAACATACTGCCTCAGAGTTGGGTTTTGGAGGTAACCACATAAGCATGGTCTTTGTTCTCTCACCTTCTGGCAACATGTAGTTGAGGGTGGTGAAGAGTTTGTGATTGCCCCAAGACAAGGGCTCAACTCCACTGGGTTGCAAGTTACAGCCTCAGCCATGTGTGGCAACTCCATCATGACCATTGCCACAAGAACCACTGCAAACACAGCCACACCACAGTTAGAGACCTTCTTCTTCATCATCATCATCATACTCACTTTCTTGGCTTTTGTCACTGCACAAAACACAACACAAGAGAGAGTGTTTGTTATTTAACTTGCTTGTGAATTGAATTGGCTAAGGATGCATTCAAAATAAGCTTTGTGTGGCAGTTTATATATAAGTGGAGAGTAGTAGTGGGGTTTGGTTTTGTGCTCAATGAATAGTAATAATATCATCCTGGTGGGAAGTAAAGGGAAAAGGTCCCCACAATGAAGTGGGGCGTTGAAGTGGGCGTTGGGATGCAATTATTTTGCATTAACATCACCATGATATGGTGACAATAACAAGTGCTAGCTTTAGCAATTCTAGGGGAAATAATTTTGTTTTCATGGAAATTTTTTATAGGGGAAAGTATGTATCATTTTAAAAGATATAAAATTGTGTCATTTTAAGTGAGAGAAAAAAGATAAATCATGGGAGAGAATGAGAATTTTTGTTTAAAAATGTGAGTCTCACCTCTTTGTGAGAATGAAATGATGTAAGGTGTGTCATTTGAAATGACATGCCTTTTTCCCTTTTTATATATATATGTAAATAGGAAAAAACATGTATCATGTTGTAGGAAAATGGACCACTTTCCTACGGACACAAAAGCACATGGGTCCCACTTTTTTTATTTTCTTTCACCACTCTTTTCTCTCTCCTCTCTATGTTTGTGTGTGTAGGAAAGGGGTATTATTTTCCTACAACATGACAAAAACAATGGGGATTGTAAATATGTAATCAGGTCAAGCCTTTTGACCAAGTAACCTTTAAACAATAAAAAATTATCATTCTGCCCTATCTTATAAATTATTCCAAAAATTTAATATTTTTGAGAAATATAATACCAATCTATTCCTGTTTAACCGTTGAGTACGTAACTACTCGAATACTAACCCAAATACCTATATATATTTTACGAAATATAATTATTCTTACATAATTTGAGTATATAGCCGGATAAATAAGCCAGATACTGTGGATAGAAAGTTATGTAGCCGGGTGCACACCGGTACACATCCTTATTACCAGTGTATCATTTCCATGTTTTATGTGTAGCAACGCGCTCTCCCACAATCATCTGTACACAGTACACCTGCTCACATGGTATGGTCTCTGTGTATAATTCTTATTCATTGCATCAACATCTAGAGAAAGATTTCAATGTACCGACACACCAAACTCAATAATCTCTTTTACTAAAAAAAAAAAAAAAATGGACTTAAAAAAAATTAATGGGAAAAAAAATAATCACTGTAGTCCCGATAGATTGATGTTTTTCTCCAACACGTCTGTTATTAATTAGGGATTTTGTTCACTTTTTTTTTTTTTAAATCAGATTTTGTTCACTTTTTAACCTCTCAGTTATCTCATCCGGTTTGGATATTATTTTTTTAAATAATGTAGGAATTAGGATATAGCAGTATTTTAAAGAAAAGAAATTAAAGAGTGCAGTATCAATGTAGTCTGCATAGTGTTGCGTGGAGTTTAATCTCACTTTGAAGTCAGAAAATGGAATATAAACATCCCATCAAGTTTATTTTTAATGGCATATCTTGCTCAAAGATTAATACTGAGCCTTAAGACGTTATGGACTTGGTAACGATAAACTAATAAGGTTAAGGATGTCTAGTTGGATAAGTGTACATGGGTAAATAATTTCTTATCCGGCTATCTGAATATATTCCGTAAGAATAATTATATTTTGTGAAATATACTCGGATAATTGAATCAGTGCTTGAGTAACTATGTGATCAATGATCAAATAAGAATAGATTCATGTTACGTTTATTGAGAATGTTAGATTTTTGGAATAATTTATAACCGGGGACAAAATAATATTTTATTATTTAAAGTTACAATGATCAAAAAGTCAACTAGATCTTGTTACCAAGTGTTGGAAAAGTAAAAAGAAGCATTTATTGCTTTTCTATTAAATTATGTACAGGTTATATTTATAAACTTTTTTGTTTACAAACTACTAAGTACGATCGGTTATACTTTAATTATGCAGTGTATGACCGGTCGTACTTAATGTAATTTGCCAAAAAAAAATTGTAAATCGATCTTATCCCTTAAATTATAATGCTGATGTGAAGAGGGAGAGCAATAGATGTTTTTAAAGGTAAATAATACTTTTAGTAGTTTCTATTTTGATTCCTTATTTAATATCTCATGATACTCCAAACATATTTCATTATGTATTATTATGTCATGCTTATGACATTATCAACTTCAAAATAAACTATTTATTATCAATTCAAGTGGAATGGGATTTCTTCTCCTCAATCATGGGTTTTAATGTTCAGTCTTGAAAATGAAAAAAAAAAAAAAAAACTTTTTTAGTGACTTAATACATAATGTGATCAAAGTGTAAAAAAATTAGATTTTTGTATGAGGATTGTAGAGACAAGTGTGAAGGAGAGTTTAATACACTTATTAAATATTTCTAATTACCTAAAATATAATAAATGCTTGAGTCTCTAATTTGTGATTTTTTTTCCATTCAATATAATTACTAGTTTTCATCTTAAAAAATATAATTAGTAGTTTTAATTCCTTAAAAAGTTTGTATTGTGATTGAATCCGAATCAAACTCATTATACGATAGTGTTTGAATCAATTTATTTTAAAAAATAATATTTTTTGTAATTTGTTAAGAACATTTAAAAAATAATTATTTCCCGGAATTGATACATGCTTTCTAAACATGCTGAAAAAGGTATTGCGTGTTTGGTATTGTTGCATGTATAGTAGTTCCCCACAAGTGTTAAATGTTAGGTACAGCATGTGTTGTACTCGAAATATCAAACATCACCACTGGTTAGGTACTCGAAATATTAATTTCATTTCGTATTTTATTCTGTGAGATGAAAAAAATGGCAATTTACTTTTACATATTCCAACAATAGAGATTTGAACTTTTGCGATTATCACTATTTATTGACATGACCCGTTGAATATTGAACTTTTTAGATAAATTGCATGTATTAAGTGAATATATTTTTTATTTTTTATTTTTTTAACGTGTTTTGCCTTACGAAAGGTATGCTTTATGTACAGGGTAAAAAATGGGCAACAAAACTGCGTCTTTTCTTGGCAGAATGAAACTGGTTGTTATATAAAATTAGCGAAAATTGTTTATCTTTTTAATTGACACAACTTATATCTTTTCACTCTCACAAAAAGGTGGGACCCACATCTTTACTTTTTTTGTCAACACTCTCTCCTACTTTATCTATATCTTTCTCTCTCTTAAAATGACACACTTTTACATCCTTTAAAATTATAGACCAGTGTTATTAAACCCGGTCCGGGCATTGACCCGGTCGGGGTACTGGGTCATTGGGTCACTGGTCGGATCGGTTGACCCGGATATATATAGATATATAAAAATATATTTAAATATGAACATATAAATTCAATTATATTTTTCATATCTAAAATGAATTAAATAAGGTTTATTAAATAAGTTCAAAAACATGAAGCATAAATAAATAAAAATGTATACTATTTCTTTGTCAATTTAAATTTCAACTCAGAATCCCTGTAAACATACCTCTCAATGACATTGAACTCATATTTTTCAAATTCAGTTACATTAAAAATGACATATGTCATAATCTCTTAATTTATTATTTCGCAAATTGGTTCAATATTGGAAGTTGAAATTGGAGGTCATTGTAGAAAGTATATTAGCAAGTAAAATTACAAAAAGAGAATTAAAAAGAGTTCTACATTTTTTTTATAAGATGAAATAATTTTGATAATTTTTTTTTTAAATGCATGGCCCGGCCGGGTCACTGGGTCACCGGTTTTGATCGGGTTTAGCCGGGTTTTGACCGGGTTTGACCGGGTCAATGCATGAGCGGTCCAATGCTTGACCCGGACCGATCTGATGACCGGGTCACCGGGTCCCGGGTCGACCCAGCCGGGTCGGGCCGGGTTTTACAACACTGTTATAGACACTTTTCCCATAAAGTTGAGATATTCATGTCTCACATAAAAAAATATGAGAATGAATATATTTAAAAAAGTTTTATTTACAAACTCAATTATATATTTTGAAAAATACAAACACTTAAAATGTAGGGTTTATCATCTATCATTTAACATGACCACAAAAACTTTCCTACACACACAACATTTTGTGGGGCCCGCAACAAAAAAAAACTCTGGCACGCAAAACGAATCTCTATAACATAACACAATCACTTTTCCTACAACATAACTCTTATAAAATCCTAAAATGTATTTCTCATAATATAAAGTTAAGTTCATAAATAAATATAACTTCCTCAATAAATAGGGTTTGCATTCTATCATTTAACACGACCACAAAAAATTTCTACATACACAATATTTTGTGAGCCCGCATGTTTTGAAAAAAAAAAAAAAATTACGGTACGCAAAACAAATCTCTATAACATAACACAATCACTTTTCTTACAACATAACTCTTATAAAACCCATAAATATATAGGAAAAGTTAAATTTTCTTATTTTTCTTGTAAAGGATATTTATATCATTCAAATCAACTTTGATTGTATTTTACACTGTACATTGATAATAGCACAACATTATATTTTAAAAAATAAAAATAAAAAGCATGCTCTATAACATCCCAATGCAAATTAATTTTAATATTCTGTAACATTATTATTGATTTTATTTGAGAACAACTAATAAGTTATTATTTGTGATAACTTGCAGAGTAGAAATATATTAATTTGCATCAAATAGCAATATAATTACGTTACACAACGTTAGTTGTAGATATGGAAACTTTACCTCCAGGATCTGTTAAGAGTTCTGTTAGAGGATTGTTAGGGTAGTTGTAGAAGTTGCTACGAAGAGTTAGGTGCACAGAAGAAATAGTACTGTGCAGGTGTAGGCTTGTGTATAGTTCCTGATATAAAATGTTAGTCTGTAATTTTGAAGAGCATTGAATAACAATTTCGTTAGTTGGTTTCCTTTCATATTTCTCTCTTTCTCTGTGTCATTAGGATTCATATCCTAAAAAAATTTTAGTGTTCCGACAAGAGAATTTAAAAGAAATCATTTAAGCATCTAATTTGAAGCTTTGCTAGAGAAAAATGAAGCGCACATGGAGGTCAAAAAGGACAAAACGAAGCCACATGTTTCCTTGCCTCATTATTTCCTAATTCGGACGTGAAGGAACACATAGGCCGAAAGCGATTGGGACCAGTTCTAAGATTGTTCACTCTGTTTCCATTTAAGAAAATGTTAAATGAAAAAATTCATTAATGTGCTGTGATTTGTAAAAAGTAAAAAACTACAGGAATATATGTGATAAAAAAAATATACCCTTTTATAAATCACAAGGACATACGTGATAAAAAAAATAACCACAGAGGTATATGTGATTCTGGAATAAATTATATGGACATTGGTGAACTTTTCCCAATGTTAAAACAGTTTTTCAAACTAAAATGCTCGATTCTGTCTACCAAAAAAAGAAAATGCTCGATTCTCCTTTTGGTTCCCTCAAATAAAAATATTTCTAGGATGCAAGTGTCACTTCTAACATATCCCAATCCATTAATCCAAAAAAAAACATATCCGAATCCATAAAATGTCAGTAGAGCACAAAATATATAGCAAACAATAATAAATGAACAATTAACTGTTTCTACTGAGGTCTCGATTCAAATCTCTCCTGTTCTCACTAAAAAGCCATAGTAGATCATATCCAGAAAAAAACACAACAAAACTGCAATAAATTTTTTATCTATATTTTCATCATCTACCTCAGAAAAATCACTGTAAGAGGATTTAAAAAAATAAAATAAAAAATGTCTCGTATACATGTGAAACAACGGCCAATCCCATCAAGTGGGATAGGTCAAAGATTGTTGTATATATGGGAAACTTCACCTGATGCATCAGAAAGAGCAGAAAATTACTATGCAGAAATGCATCTTTTATTGGTTCTCACCTTGCTCTTGGGTTTTTGCCTTGCCGCGAAGCATCTCGCTGAAATTTCCCAGCATGATGCGCCTGAATCTAGTATCCTCTGTTGGTGATGGTGTGGCAGCCTTGGGAGACATGGCTGCCTCTGATGACGGCTCTGTGGTTTCTTTTTTTCCAAGCAACCCACCCTCACCAAAGAAGCTACTGACTGATGACGGAAGACCAAGATGAGCACCCATCACCTTACTAATACTCTCTAAAGTTCCCCCTGATCTTTCCTTCATAATAATTTCAAGGGCTTCTTTGTGTGCTGGATCCAATGCATCCAAGTCTTTCAAGAGGTTCTGTATAGTAGGCAAGAAGAAGTCCCGAACACTATTTGCAGGAATATCTACAAGAGAAACCAAGAATTAAAAACATTGAGGGAAGAAAGAAAAGATAAGAACCAGCAAAACAAAGTCCCCATGGGAAATTAGAACTTGTATACTATGACTTTTACACATAATGTTGCAATTTTAGACTCTAGACTCTAGAGTGATTTGACATTATAATTACAAATGATTTGACATTATAGAGGGAATGACTGAAGGATGTACCAGAATTTTGATGAGCAATGATGGGAAAAGGAAAGATAATGGATAAAAAATTACAGCATTTCTTTTTGGAGGATATCTTATGATTACTCTATTGTAATTTTCCTTTCCTATATAATAATATTTCTTTTCTTCTAAAAGAAAAAAAAAAAAAAAAACCTTCAACAAATGAATAAATAAACTTCACCAAAAAAACTAGCCAGGTAAGGATTGTTCCTAAAATTTTGGTTATTCATATTCATTATTAATTAATTAAACACAGGTCATTCGGCTAAACAGCTCCATACCTAACAGGTAATAATTGGGCTAGGGACAGGCACAGGGAAAAACGACCAAACTGGTAGCTCCAGGTGTAGATTATATAAATCGAAACTCTGGAGCCTATGACATTAGTACACAGGATATTCGTGGTATCTGTTGTAAATAATAATTGTACTATTATTTTATTTATCTGTTCCCAGTCCAGAACATTAATACGCTTAACAAACCTCAACTTGAACACCATATAGCTCAAAAGGGTCTGGGGACGCAAGATTAATATAATTTTCAAACGAGCAGACCTGTAGCATCCAGAGCACGGATTGCCTCACAAAAAGCATTGGCTCTCTCTCGTCGACGCATCAAATCACTTGCTGAATTTGGCATAGCCGTAAGTTGGAAAATCTTGGATAAAAGATTTGCGTCAAGTTAAAGAAACAAACAGCACAATTACAGAGATCTCGAAAGCCAACAAAAAATGCAAATGACTTAAGTAAATGAAACATAAAAAGTCAGGACATTAAGCACTTCCTAAACATATTTCTTTCACAGATAAAAGGTTAAGGATATAATCCCTAAGTCTTTCTGTTGTATGTGGTACCGAAACCACCAAGGCACGAATAACAGCAATAGTAGCTTCATGGGAACCATCTTCAAGAAAAGCATCCATTTGAACACGTATCTTGTCAACAATCTGGAAGATATTCAATTTATCAGGAATTTGAAATGTATAGATGCATTAACATCATAATTTCAACAGAAACAAGGGAGAAATACTATTAACAGATACCATCTCATTTTTGAAGTGTTGAGCCACAGCACCAAATGCATCTATGCTGGCATATTTTACATTCAGGTTTTGGTCAGATCCAAGAGTAACTAGGGCAGGCAAAACATGAGTTGAAGCAACCTTTGCATCAATAAATGGCACCTATTAATGAAGCCAGCTGTGTTAGTTTTGGCATTTGTATGAGATGCAACTAGAAATTAATAAAACAGTAAGCTTACAATAACTCTCAGCAGCTTGGCGGCATTTATTTTCATGTTCACATTAGAGCTGACAACCATTTCCCATAGTATATTAAATATCATACCATGGTTTTCTTCATATATGCTGCATTATAAAGAAAACTCATTATGAATATTGGAGAAAAATTAATAATAAATTTGAAGAATGTTTGTGGTGATAATCAAACCAAATAAAGCGGATAGCATGAATAATCTCAGGAGTGTGCTTGGTTGATGGATTCTCCGTATAATTGTCTTCTAGTAGCAGCTTCCTCAAATATTCTGCTAATTGTTCACGTTTTCCAGGAGCACTCAAAATACCAGCCAACAAAAGCGGTAGGACACACATTGTAGAAAGCCTGTCAGCAACAGCAGACCTTGGTCTCAAACCTACAAACGAACAGTCAAATATGAAGCAATTATGTGAAAAATTCACAGAAAAAAAAGAACTGTTACCTTTAATTCTCGAATGGATTACAGTAGGAAAAAATGTCAAATTGGCATCATCCCCAACTGCTAGTAAAAATACTGGTAGCATTATGCATGTCACATAGGAATCCCCAAACCTTTCAGAAACGGATAACAGAAACTGCATTTACATAAGTTATATCAGCAAAAACTCAAATAATTTTGATCAGACTTTCATACAAAACAATTAAAAAACAACTTTGAAAGGTAGGCAAATGACCTTTGAAATTCGGCTCCGTAAATTATCTTCTTTCTGTGGCAACAAGCAAGCCAGCTGTATCAAATTAGGAAAGCACTCAACATGCATCCATTCAAATGCATCCCATTCAACTTGCCCCCTAGTAAAAATAGAAACCAATAAAGATCAGTAGCAGTTTTGACAGTGTGGTCAAGTACAGTTTGTCTTTCAGTGTATGCATATGTACGCTATGCATGTCCTGAATGTATACACATTACAACATGAACCGAAGAATTGGGTGGAAGGATGAGACATCAAGACTCAAGATGGCATCGGCTCTTTCAAATGTCCTAATGGTATTATTTCATAATCAAATGTTCTTGCTAAGCTTACCTAGCATACAATTCAAACAATGCAGTAGATAACACCCCTTGGGTAGTTTCTGTGGTGGATGAAAAGGGGCATGTCTCAATTACTTTCTGGTGCACCAAAGACAGCAATTCCACCAGCATTCTCAACAGAACATCTATATTCCAGCGCTCTCTTTCACCCAAGACACGAAGATGTGACTCTATAGACCCTTCAACCCCAGAAAGGGGCGGACAACGCTGCAGATAGGGGCAAAAAATTCCACTCAAAAATAATTTCCATCAAGAATGAAATTTTCAGTCACAAGAGAGAAGTGATGGTACAAAGGAAAACATACCAGAGCAGAGCTTAAAATATGAGAAAGTAAAACTGTCAAAACATGATCTAATTTGTTTCCCCACTTTATAACTGCAGGAACCAATTCCTTGAGAGTAGTTTCCACCACAACTCCCGACGGATCACATACCAATTGGAACATCAACTCCTCCACCTATTAACAAAAAAACAAAGACTTGAAGCAACTCATAATCTTTATTGTTGTTTTTCTTTAAAAGTTGTCATATTATGGTAAGGGTAAAATGCTCCATTCTCTAGACCATGTCTCGTCAACCTTTTCTAGAGCTTACATTGTAGCCAAGTCTCAAGTCAGAAACCTTCTCCATGATTGCCTCGAAGCAAATATAGTGAGGCTGACCTTGAAATATTTATCCATGTTTGGGAAAAGTGGAAGCAGCATAGCCAGATTACAAGCCGCAGCCTCTCGAACAACAGTAGCAGAATCTTCTATTAGTTGCTGCACAATAGATAAAATAAGAGAATCGCGAATCTCAGGCCGTACAAATTCTGCAAGCTCTCCACATGATTGAGCAACCAGCAGTCTACGCTCCTCATACATGTGACTGATCTAAAAACCATAACACCAACAAGCTGAAAACCTGGTTCCATAATCAGAATGGAAAAGAGCAAGTTGAAAATTGAGGCAAGAATATACTTGTTCCCAACACTGCGGAAGCAATTCTGTTTCGGTTCTCATCTCTCCAACATTCTTAGCAAGGCTGACACATGCCTGAAATGGTGACAGGGAAATTCAAAATTGCACCCAAAACCTTTCATAAAAAAAGTTAAGAAAATAACGTAACATACATCCATTATTATTCGTCTCTGTTGTTCATCAGGACGCTTGATTAAATTAAACAATGTGTGGGTCAACGAATCTCGAGTGCTGCTATCTGGGTGGCGCTCAATTGCACACATTATTAGAGGAAGGAGCTCCTGCAATCAAACAAAACTAATGAAGCCTATGTAGGACACTGAACAAGTGAAATAAATTTATCGAGAAGCAAACCTCACGATGATTGATCAAGACATAAGGAACAATTTTAGGCAAAGCGTCTGCAAGTATCTGAATGGTTCCTAATCCCTGTCAAAATATGAACATACATAAGGACAAAAGAACATAATAACACTGATGTAGACAAAGACAAATCCCTTTTGTTAAAATTTAGCCATTCTAACTTTTCCACATTTCTTTTCGACAAAAAAAAGGCCGACCCAGTTCAAATACCCACTTCGTGAGTGTCTGGGGAAGACAATATTTTTCAAACTTTTTGTAGAGAGACTTTCGGCGACCTAACACACCACGGCAAGCAAGCTTACCGCTGAGTCAAGTCGACAAAAACGGAACAAATATTTTATCCTTATATTTTCAAACTTTATGTAACTGGCGATAAGAGAGTAAGTCTAGAGTAGTGGTATTCCTTTGTGACTGAAAGGTCATGGGTTCGAATCCGGGAAACAGTCTCTTTGCATATATGAAGGGTAAGGCTGTATACAAAGATTGCCCTTACCCCACCCTCGCTAGTCGGGATTTAATGGGAAGTGCTTTTTTTTATGTAACTGGCTATGAAAACCAGCCCCAACTGTTCAGTCTCACCAAATTCAAAAAAGGAAAGCAATATGAAACCAATACGTTATGATGTTTAAGAATCTCTTCAAGCAAAGAGTACAATGAACTTGCCATCTTCTCGGATATTGCTTCATCATTTGCACTGTCAGGTCTAACAAGTAATCTGCCATCCTCTGCTTGTTGCCCAACATTTTGTTCAGAGATATTTTTGATATTTTGAACAGTACTATTTGAATTTGCCAGATTAAATAACACAGGCAACGTATCTTCATGTTTATCAGCATACTCGTTAAGAGTTTGAATAACTGATGATTGAGCATCTTCATTGTGTACAACACCCAAAGCCACATCAACAGGGTTAGAGATTGCACCTCGGTCTTCATGAATCTCAATCACTTTGTCATCTGTCTTATCATCTGTCTGCAAATGTTCATTTTCAGACCCAACAAAATTCCCAGGTTCAGGAGCTCTTATATTCTTCTCCTTCAACAATTTAATTTCCATCTGCAATTTCTTAATTTCTTCCTCATACTTCTCTAAAGATTGAGATTGAACATTATTAACATCACCAACAACCAGATTATTTCCTGAGCAAGACCCTTCAATGTGCATTTTCAGGGAAGTGATCTCAGCTCTGCAATCATTGAACTCCTTTCTTTGGTGCTCCAAGGATTGCTTTAAAACTTGCACCTGAAAGTTAAAATTAGTATATCATAATTTTGAAAATACGAATATCGTTGGACAGCATCTCTTAAAACGTAAGAAGGAACTACCAGGTTCTCTTTGTCTTTAAGTTCTTTCTGCATTGCATCCAAGGATTTAGTTAATGCTCCAATTTGAGCATCTGCCAAATCTCTGTTCTTCAACAAGATCTCCTTTTCTTCATTCAGCCTCTCATTAGCTTTCAGCAACGTTTCATTGTCTCGAAGTAGAGAAAGTTTTTCCTGCATTAGCAGCATGCATTTGTAATTCAGCAGATACAGTAATTTGAAATGAATATTACAGGATTAATTTGGTGAAAATATTTACATAAATATTCAAAAGACCAATTAAAAGTCAATTTAAAACAACCAATGCTTCGAAAATATCAAGAAAAGAAGTTTCACTTACTAAGAAGAGCGGAAATTCTTAAATATTATTGCAAAGGAAATGATTTCTATGAAACTAATTTAGTTTCAATGGAAATAGTTTTATGAGAGAAGAGACTTTGTGAAATATGAGGATGGGAATTGAGAAACCCTTCACAATTTAAAGCAACAACAAATTGCAAAATTGCAAAAGAAACTCGTGGAAAGCACTAAGCAACAGAATAGCTGATTGTCAAGTCTCAGAAGTCAGAACTATAATAACGCATCACATAAAGACCTAAAGATAAAGCCATACAAGGTCTTCTAACCTTATAACAGGTGTAATTTTAAACCCAAAATAGAACAACCAATTCAACTAGAAAACGAATGAACTAGTCAACTGAGCAATGACTCCGGTAGAACATAAGGAAACCATGCGATTAAAGAAGACTATATTTGAAGTTTGAGTTGGCGAATTCATCACCAAACCATTGACCTGACCACAGGTTTGGAGGGTTGTACACATTATTAGCGTTGTGGCACAAAGACCTAGGTTAATTTGGTTGCCTCTACGTGAGTTTTCTGGTCTTCATCAGCTGCCACCCTCCATCTACCCTTCCGTAGCCTTCTTCTTCTTAAACTCCACCAAAATGACCACCTTTACTCGTAGTTCCTTCATCAATGTCGTGTAGGGGAGTGAGAGCAAGGCTTGTGTGAGTGAAAGGTGCTCCTTTTATGAGTTGAAGGTTCAGCTTTGGTGTGAGTTGAGGGCTGAGTTCCTTAGTTTGGGGTGAGGAAGCCTTTGTTGGTCATTTTTGAGCTTCAAGGAGCCACCTTTGAGTGTAAAGGTCCAACCTTGTAGTGCTTTTCGTGGGTTTTTGAAGTCAGAACCTTGGTGTGTGGTTGGAGACCTCTTTGCTGTCTCATTTTCGGATTTTTGGAGCTTAGAGGTATACCATGAACACCTCTTTGTCTTTTGATGATTTTAAGCTTGTTTAATCGGTTAAAAAACAAAACTTTGATCATTTGAATAAAGGAATGTGTTCTGAGTCCTAAGCATGTTAATAAACATCTGTTTAAGGAGTTCTTGGACTCCAGATCGAGTTTGGATCATTGGAGGTCAATTATACCTTTAAAACTCAGTTTTCTGCATTCTATCGAAGAAGTATTCGAATACTTTTCGGGCAGTATTCGAATACTTTCCGGAAAAATGCAGTAATTGAATACTTCGCGAGACAGCAGCGACCTAGTTTAGTAAAATTACGATATCTTGAGCTACAAAGCTCTAAATTGCGTGAGGTTTGGACCTATGTGAAGTTAACACATAGGGCTACAACCCTGTAAATTTTCAGATTCATTGGATAAGTGGATTGATCTCAGTTTATGTTTGAAGTCGCGACCCTATTGCTGGAAATTCAGTTTGTTGTGGGAACTTTGCAAAAATCATAACCGGAGTTATACAACTCCGATTGAGACATAAAATATGTCGTTGGAAATCTTGAGATTTCTAGTTTAACATATCAAAATCTTAGAGTATTCGGTAAAGAGTTGCAACTGTAGTTTTAAAATGGTAGTCGAATACTCCTTGCAGGAGTATGGGAATACTTTTTTGGGAAGAAAAGTATTTGGATACCTTTGAAGAAGTATTCGAATACTAGAAAGTATTCGAATACAGTGAGGTTTGTTATTCGGATACTATGGTATTCGGATACTGGGGGGAAAAAGTATTCGGATACTTGGTAGTATTCGAATACTTAAATGAAAGTAATCGAATATTTTCTGGAGACTTGGAGTATTCAAATACTCATCGAGGAGTATTCGAATACCTCCTGCATAAAATGACTTAAAATGAGATGGAAAACCTTAACCACTTAATGTAACCTTGTGTAATTGTTACTAATGATGAATTACTGTATAAACAGATTGTGATTGAGCTATTTGTGGACTCTTGGCATTGGATAGATAGCTTGCAAGGTAAGCTTTCGTGTCCTCGGTTTAACCATTGTTGGTTCCACCATTTCCTATGGGGGGATGGTTGTATGCATGATGTGTTTTCATATACAATTTTATTGCAATGCTAATTGCAATTGCTTATGATATGTATGTGGTGTTACGCCTACAGGAGGTCAATGGGTGGTCCTGTGGGTGAGTACAGCAATGGCTAGTACTGTGTGGGTTTAGATGGATTCCTGCACTTCTCTGATCAGTAGAGTTGTTATAACACACATGACATGATTATTTGCTGCATTGCATTGTTTTGGAACTTATATTGTTAAACTGCCTTTTGAACTTATATTGCACATGTAAGTGAGCTTGGGGTGGAAGATCCTTGAGGACCCCTTGTCTTACTGAGATTTCTTTTTAAAGATCTCACCCCACGTTTGGGGCACCATTTCAAGTTCAGGTAATGAGG
The DNA here is from genome assembly GCA_032173675.1 of Gastrolobium villosum. NCBI lineage: Eukaryota > Viridiplantae > Streptophyta > Magnoliopsida > Fabales > Fabaceae > Gastrolobium > Gastrolobium villosum. The sequence goes on along the minus strand of JAVKPL010011430.1, from coordinate 18,524 downwards.
GGGTTGAGACCTCTAGCAGCAGGAGGCCGGAGCTTAGTTGATTTACATGCTGTTATGCTGATTTGTTGGATGCTGGATTATGGCTGTTGCTATTTTGCTGTTAGCTATGATTATGTTATTGCTGTTGAGACTTTGTGAGCTTTGTTGCCTTATTTGGTGAGCATGGGGATTGTCCATGCCACATTGATTTGACTATGTCTTGTTTTAGATTCGAGTTGTAATAATGTATCAGGATATTGTCCGGACTACGTGTTGTAGATCCGTGACTTAGATACTCACTTTAGTTATATATGAGGTATTTAAGTTAGCTGTCTTTGCAATTACATACAGGCGATGTTTTTATGAAAATGATTAAGTAATCAACTTGGCTAAGTATTGAATGAAAGAAAAAGTTATTCCGCATTTTAATTAAGCGTGGCTTAATACGATGACATGTTAACAAACTGGGTATACACAGTGTGTTACAATTTCTGTAAAGAACCAATTCAACCCAAAAGCTTAAGCTGTTGGGTGAGGCTACATCTATGAAGCACCGATACCGACACGGCATTTTCGATACGTTCCCGATATGTGATGGCGATACGTTACTTCAAAAATACTAATATTTTGATACGTTCTGATATGTCTTAGTATTAAACAATATTTTTAATATAAAGAATGTATTTTACATTAACAAAATATAATAAAAGGAAAATTATAAGCATAGATAATTAACATAGTACAAAAATAAAAATAAAAATTAATGACCAACAATAATAACAATGACACATGAAAAAGAGAAAAGATTAAAGTATAAATGGTAATTTAAATCGTGAGTAAAATATTATTGAACAAAATTGATTTTATTTTAATTTTTTATTATCAAAAGGACTAGTAATAAAAACGGGTAGAAAGATATACGATATTATAATGTTTCCCAAAAATAAAAAAGATATACAATATTATTAATGCTCTTCTCTTTCATGTACGATAATAAAAAAAAAAAACTAAAAAAGAATGAATGAGGATAACCGACTATATTAGGTAGACCGGCTCTTTCATGTACGATAATTAATGAAAAAAATGATGAATCAAAGTGATGATGTGGATGCAACGTACACTTGATGATTCCACGTCAACATAGTTTTGATGATAACAAAGAGGAAGCAACATCCAAAAAGAAACTCAAGCAAATGTGAAAGCAATGCAAGCACCAAGTCTCAAGCATCAATCCAAGTCCAAAATCTCAAATGGTATATTTATTTAGGACTTAGGAAAAATGTGTAAAGATGTATAGATACTCAGCATTGCATGAGCTCAAGGTTATGCATCACTCATATATTTCAAAAGCATGCATCCTTAAAGAAGTGTCAAAACAAAAGGTTTGATTTGTCCAAAATTGATTTGAAAAAGGTACCTACATGATTTAAACGCTTCAAGACAGTTTCCATAATCAACTTCATGAATTACAAGTCATAGAAACCATTTAAAATGAGAAGAAACTCAGAATTCGTACAAAAAGGGTGCTGCCATGGAATATCCGGATACCATATCCGGATATGAGCCCGATGAATATCCGGATATGTACGGATTACAACGGCTATAAACGGCTAGTTTTGGGTTGAGGTGTCAATATAAATATCCACATCAGTCATGATGAACAACACACGACCCTAGATCATTTATTGAATATTTATTACTCATTATTGCTCATTAATTGCTTACTTTACTCATTGCATACACTTGAGCTCATCTTTCCTTTAAAGCTATACATCTCTTAGTTCTTCAATTTGTGCAATCTGTATTTTGAGAGTACTTATGCATATCTTGCTTCTTGATTTGAGAGGGGAGTGAACCCTATACTTGAAAGGTCACCAAATTCCTAAATAAATTTGGAGTGAAAAATTGTAAGGCATCAAGAGTCCGAAGTCTTGAAAGATTGTAGAGATTTGTCAAGCACCCTCAAGCTTGATAGTTAGTGAAAAGAATTGATCGAGCGGCTTCAGTCTGGACGTAGGTCACGGTGGTGGTGACCGAACTAGGATACATCTAGTTTGCAATTTCTCTAACCTTTATCTCTTTACTTAAGTATTGAAGCTGCATTTTTAGATTGTCATTATCTATTCACTTGCTCACTTCGTTGATCTCTACACTTGCTTTCACAGTTAGATTTTTCCTTATTAAATCACTTTATTGAAGAAATAATCTTTAAAATATCAAAGGAGGCACCTTGCGAAAAGATTTTGTAAAACTCAATTCACCCCCTCTTGAGTATTGAAGCCACTTGTCCAACAAAAAAGATATACAATATCCATTTGACCGTATCGAAGAAGTCGTTGACTCATCCGATACTGCAAAAGCCGTGTCAGAAGCGCACCCGTCTCAGACGCGTATCGGATACGTGGAAATATTTTTTTTAACGAATCGATGCTTCTTAGGGCTACATTAATGGTTTTATATATCTCAACACGCCCCCTCACACGAGAGCCCACTGGGCTTGAAGAGTGGACGATGCACAGGCCCACCTACTTGTGCTAAGAAAATTCCACAAGAGAAAGTGGGGGGTGGTGAGGATCGAACCCGAGATACGAGGCTCTGATACCATGTAAAGAACCAATTCAACACAAAAGCTTAAGCTGTTGGGTGAGACTACATTAATGGTTTTATATATCTCAACAGTTTCTGATAAAAGCTTTGAAGTGCCAATTATTATATTTGTTCAACCCTTTTTTTCTTTACTCTCTTTTGTTCCCAAAACATAACCTGTCCCTCATTTCTCTCATCAAGAAGTTAAATCAGACTTCATAAGGCACCTACCATAATTGCTTTATATTTCACAATGTACCTTTATCACTTTCTTTCTCTCTCAAACAAGTACTCTTCCTCTTTAGTTCCAGTATCATAAGTCAGATCCTTCATTTTCACTATCACCTCTCTCTTTAAGTTTAATTGGTGGTCATGATATTCTAGTCTCAAGCACCCACCCAGAGCTCTCCACACTCAGGAGTCTCTAGGGAGCAGTGACTGAGTCTTGGACTCACAAACTGTCAATCCCTCCCCCCCCCCCCCCCCTCTCTCTCTCTCTAACTTTTTCTTTCTAGAATCTTCCTTTTTATTCATAAAAGGATTTGGCATGACCCACCCACCATGGCAATAACTAAACCAGCAATGCCAATACCAGTTGCCGATGTGGACACCATCAGCCCAGTTGCTGCCACAGTCACTTGCTCTTTTATGTTGCTTAGCCGGTTTGATTTGAGTCAAAACAGTTTAACTGCAAAAACGATCTAATGCTTGCCTTGCCTCAGACATGCCAGTAGACCAGTTCACTGGTTGAACCATTCGATCTAAGCTAAGTTTTAAAACATTGGTTGGACCGGTCTGCTGGTGCAGTTAGAGAGACACAGAGAAAGCAAATGGATTCCCCCAATTTGAAAATTGTGAGACCCACCACTTGATTCTCTCTCTAACTGCAGTGCATCTTATCAAGCATGACCCTAGACAAGCATCAACAAGAAAAAAAGGACCAAAAGGAACCTCAGAAGAAGGGTAACGTATGACTGGAACTTAAGGATATAAGGATATTCAGGAGACAATTCAGAAAATTGGGAATTTAAAGTTTATGTAAAATCAGAATGAAAGTCTGATACCATGTTATGAGAGAGAGAGAGAGAGAGTTTAGGAAAGGGACACCGACTCAGCTTGTTAGGCTCCCAACTCTTATATTTATATATTATGATAAGATTATGAACAAGGGTCGTACAGACAAGCCCTGTCCATATAGTAATCCTAACCTAAACAGATAAGGCCATAAACTACTACATATTGTAACACTCAGAACATCAATGATAACAGAAGAAAAAAGGACATATCAAACCTATGAATGCATAATACAAGACATATAAAACCTAAAAACAGTAAGCTGAAGAAGTCAATTGGAGCAAAGACATCAAAAAATAAACACAAAGTCAAACAGTTTCTCTGAACTTTTTCTGCTGTTGTTGTTGTGTGTGTGTGTGTGTGTTGTTTTGGGGGGGGGGTTTATAAAATCCCAGCACTAATTTAGCAAGTATGCAATGAGGAATGAGCAACTTGCTTATACAATTAAAAAAATAAAAATAAACACCTCAGCAGCCTCCGAAGTCGATGAAAGATACTGATAATAATAATGACGCAAGGCATCTGGTACAGATGCAGGTGTGTTGTGCCAAACATCCAAGTTCTGATCCGTAACCTACAGGAACAGTTATAGAAGATTTAAAGATAGCTAAAATTAAGCACCAAAAATGGCAGGGCCAACCTACAGTGATATATACTACATAAATATGTTCACCCGATATAATTTGACAGCATTTCTGATGTTTTACAAAAATAAGAACAACCATTATAGCAATTATAGATCTTTCAGATTGTGTTAAAAACTAAAAGTAAAACTACCAATTATATCCTCATTAAAAAAAAATATAGTAACCAAATCCATATCAAACATCTAGTTTTTTATTTGGATAATTCTGTGGACCAGTGGTATCTGTTGTTGGAATATTAGGGTTATTCATTTATTATGAGTCTTTTTTGTTAGTAGTCTTATTGGGCTGAATTAGTAGTAGTGGAACTACATTAGAACTTAACCAAGATTATTAGTATAAATAGGTTTTACTTGTTTGTATATGTAACACATACACATGATATCAATCTAATATTATTATCCAGGTTCTCTCTTCTCCTCTCTCGTCAAATCCCTATAATTTCGACAGTTGCAATACTCTCTACCTTGTTGGCAGTAATATTCACTGTTGAATGATTGTTGAACAAATCTTAAGCACAATCCAAATGCAGGAGAATGAAGATATACCAAAAAAGAAAGTAATATAGAAACCTCCTTAAATATCCTCTTTTGTTTCTTTGGGTGAAGGAGCACAAATAAACAGGATAATTAAAGAAAAGGAGATAACACGGGGAAATGATTTTATCTACTAGTAAAAGAAAAAAAGAATTGCAAGAACCATAGAAATACAAAACAGGCCCCACAAATATCAACAGAATTGCAACCTCCTATCCATCTAGCAAGCAGTATGAGAAGTTCTCAATAAAAATGAGCTTCAGTGACGGTTTTTTTTTGTATTTCTCCTTTATTTTCCCTTAAACAGACTGGATTGACTAAAGAGGGGTTTTTTTATACGCAACCAGTTAAGACTTAAGAGTGATGAAGTTATGGTAGAAGTGTCATTTTGATCAAAATCCATGACGTAGCTGAGGCAGGAGTCTTGCCCAATTCCACCACAAGTAATAGGTAGTGTCTCATGGCTGCTTCCTCAACATTGTGCTACGTTGGACTATCTGAGGTGCTAGTCCAAAAACCTGCCTCACCTTAGTGCTGAGGCAAGCACTTTTGATAATACTATCCAAGGTCCATCATCTCACTCTAGAAATAAAAAGTAAAAGACCATAGCTTCCTCTATACATGTCATATATGACTTCTTAATATTTGAGTGGTTTATGATCCATGCATGAAGCTACTACAGCCACTGCCACTGTAACTACTTATTTCCCAATTGCTAATTGAATCCGGTATCGGACAAGAAAATCAAAAACTGAAAGTGTTACGCAGCAAAGTGCATCTCAAACAAGAAGGAAGCCATCACTTTCTAAACAAATCACAAACTAATACAGCAGTACCAACCTCTTCATAAAATGTCATTGCAGTAAGACGGTAACCAGCTATAAGCAAATATTCCTTTACAGCACAATTAAGATCTTGACGTTCAGTCTCCTTTAATGGACCCAGATCAGTGAAGGAAGTATTTTTCTTTTGTTGTTGAATTTGTTGCCCATCATTCCCTGAAACATCTCCACTTAACCGTGCAGCTGCATCCAAAATAGAAGCATGCACGAATTAAAATATTTTGGTATCCTATGCATATAGAGAAGTTCAACCAGAGAAAAACTAATGTATTTAAGAGCACAGTATATAAGACATCCTCCTATAAAGCTAAATTGCATTATAAGCCAAAAGGTAATGGTTACTACCAAACTACAAATTTGTTTGACTCTACAAAACATTGTTATTTTTGGGAATATATTAAGCAAGACTAAATCAAAACTGACATTCAGCAGTGTAGAAGTATGTCATAAATGAAAATGTCCTTTGCAACACCTATACATATACAGGAGCTGAAGTCACTCAGCCTTATGAGAGGATATCACATTCATATATTCCTCCAAAACTTGAACCACTCCATTGTTATTTGTTATACATGTCAACTGTTACAGCAAACTTTAAGTGGACATTTGTTATACTACCACACAACCTGCTTGAAAAGTGGACATTTGTCTTTGAGGCCTGTGCACTCTAGTTACTGGAATTATTTGCCTAATTATCATGGTCATAGGGATTCCTTGCCTAATTTAATGTCTGATAATGGACGATCTGTTTTGGATTCTCAGAGATTGGGCCCAAAAAAGGCAAACATAGTGTGTTTGAAACACTTGGGGCATCCACCCAGGACCTAATTGTAGGGAATGATATTGTAGATGCTGGGTTGTTAAGAAAGTAGGTGAAGCTGCTCTATATTATTCTGGTAATTAGCCATGTCAGGTGCGTGCAGGGTATACTTAAAGATGGAGATGCACATCAGCATAGGGAAAAATGTTTAACATTGGTAGTTCCAGGTTCCAACAATGTCTGGTCACATGGACAACGCTGAAAATCATTACAATTCCCAAAAGGAGGGTGACAAGGTTGAATTCAGACAGGAAAGTGATAGATGCTGATGCATTTTCTGCAGTTGTGGATGTTCTAGATTTTTTTCTACACTTAAATTTGGTTCAATAGAGCGTGATTAAATAACATAAACAAAGCCCATCTAATTCAAGATTTAAACTCTACTAAAGAGGTTGAAGAAGATTCTTCTTTTGCAGGCACTGGGTGTGCAGATTGTTATGTGATGAAGATGATCTTGATTCCTTTTATGAAGATGATGAAGATCTGCTTCTAGATAAATTAAGAGCAGAATATGATCGATAGAATAGCAGGGTGTTTTGACTTTGACGGCAACTTACAAGTGATGTAGTATTTTCAACAGGAAAGTGCTGAGGTTACTGAAACTTTTATTTTAGGCTTCCAAGTTTCTGGAAAGGGCAAGGTTAATTTTGAAGATGATGAAGGTTTACTGATGGATGGTTTAAGGGATAAGATTGATCAAAAAAGATCAGGAAGACTGTCTTGACTTTGATGGTAACTTGCAAAGGCTTTGGATGAGGAGGTTATTTCTTTTAGGCCTTTAGGCAATGCAAGTGATTTGTGTGATCCACCATCACTTCTTGATCCAATGGGGATAAAGTTTCTTAATCCATTGGGTAAGGTGTTAAAGGTTGCTTTTTGGCCAAACACCTATACTACAAAGAAGAAGGTAGAAAAGGAACTTCAAAGATTAGCAACAACAATAAATTATGGGAGGCCTAAAGGAATTAGAAGGCTTAACTAGGTTCTTTTGAAGCAATGAAGTTGTTACTTTGTTTAAGGAAAAGGTTGTGTTGTTTTGTGTTTATTTTAGTATGAGTTTATCACTTTTATTGCTTGTGTGTTTGTGGAGGTAGTTCCCTAGGAAAATTTTGACACAGCTGTGGTGTTTTCCTTTTCTCTAATCTACATGAGATGTGTTTGTTTTGTGGTTTCTTTTGGGGGCTTTTACTTTTTGTTTTCCTTCAACTATGTTGCCTGTTTTGCAGGACACCTTATCCCCTGTTGTGTCTTTGTTTCCTATCTAATAATGTTTCTTCTTCTATAAAAAAAAAAAAAAACGTAACACATTATATTCATAAGGAAAAGGTCTCCAACATAACTGTACATAATTATGTAAAATTTTATGGCAATAAAGGCCAAATGCATATCACATTAAATATAAAAGATAAAGAGGTAAAACTATCTTAAAAAACAAGAAAAATACCATTTTGTTCACTAATATTTTCTTCCTTCTTCTGCAATTCATTCTTGAGTTTTAAGATGTCTTCCTGAGCCAAACGCAGTTCATAGTCACTAATTGCTAACTTTTCTTCTGCTGCTTCTTTCTCTTCCAGCAAACTTTGAGGATCTGCCACTGCTTTGCAAGAATGAAAATGATGAGAAAATATCATCAGGCATGGGAAACAAATACAATACATATGCCTTCTAAACCACCTGGCATATCAATATTTCTGATAAAAGTACAGTTGTTCAATGCACACCTACTACAAGAAGCCAAGGTCCTCAAAGATTTGGTAACAGACATAAACAATGAACATATCAAAGAGTATGTTGCATAAAATGAACTAACACAGTTGATATACATCACTTCAATCTATACCTAAATGTCATGACCACCCTTGTTTATTAAATTATGGTATGTGAACTTCAGAATGACTTAATTTCTTAATCTATTCTCCATGGTAGTTAATTGCGCCGCAATAGCGCCGCGAGCCGCGCCGTATCGGAACGCAATAGCGGCCATTGCGATCACATTTGTGGCCATATTGTTGTCATAAGGAAAAATGTCAATTTTGTCCTAAATTTAAATGTGTAACAGAAACAATTTGAGGATTTTTAGCCTATCCGCGTATCTCTCCGTCACTTCTACTATCTCTGCCTTTAAAAAATTATTCTTTTGTTATTATTTCTGTCGTATATCTATTCCGCTATTTCCTCAATCGCAACCCGCTATAAGGCTATAGTGTTTTTCGGGGTTGGCCACGACATGCCGCCCGCAATCCGCATTTGATAACTATGCTATTCTCCCACAAAAAATTGACACGAATCATTCTTAAATTCTTTATATATTTGTTTTTAATTTCAAATGCAAATATATTCTGATCAATTATGTATAACATCCCCTTCAATTTTAAAAATCTTATCTATTTTTCAAAAAAAATTTAACTGTGCACTCAAAATACTCAGCAGTACCAGCCTAATGCAATACTCATTCCTATAGGCACCACCAACACAATGAGCTGTAAAATTTCAGCGTAGACCGAACCAATGGAAATTAGGAATATGGAATATTGAGGCTGTGTACGTTTCTGAAGAATTGAAAAAAGGGAAACAAAATGGATTGGAAATGAAAGAGTGCTGACCTCGGAGAGAGTTGAGGCGAGAGATAAGATCAGGGGGGAAGAGTGAGGGATCTGAGAAGTATTGTTTGAGGCGAATGGCTTGATCGTCGTGGCCATCGTCGAGAAGCTCGTGAAGAAGCTCAAATGCTGTGAGCACGTAGTTCTCCTCCAACAGAAAGTTGACCACGCAATTGCACAGCGACGATCTCTCCACGTTCATTTCTATCTCCCAAATCCTCAGATTAAAACCCTAATACTCTATCTCTATCTCTCTCTGCGTGTGTGACTCAGTCTCTGATCTAAGGCCATTGAAGTGAAGAGGACGAAGACTCCTAGTTTCAAAATGTATGCAAGTTAGGTGACATCTCACATGTTTATTATTATTATTATTATTCTTATTATTATTAGGATATGATGTTATTATTAGCAAGTAATATTATTAACAATCTTAGTATCATATTTTAATTATTCATATTCGTGATTTAACGATTATCATTTATTATAAATTAATAATTAATTAATTAATTTAATTTGTGAAAATAATATGAAAATAACAATTAAAATATAATAATAACATTGATAATAATATTAATTATAGTAACAATATTCTATCTATTATTATTAATTTTAGGGAAGATTTCAAAAAATCCTATGAGTTTTAATTCATATTTTACTCTCACAATTTTTTTTAATCAATTGATATATTTGATAAAAATTTTTATCATGAATTAATAAATCTGATTTATAAAAATAATAATCGTTGATTTGATAAAAAAATTATTCAAAATTTTGAGGAATAACGAAATAATTATTTGTAGAAAAAAATAATATCTTTTTTTGAAGTCTATTATTATTATTAGGGAAATTATTATTCTCCTTTTACATAACTATTTTCTTATATTGTATAGAGAAAATATCTTAACCGTTGATTTTTTTAATCACGAAAAAGGAGGTCAATAAAATTTATTAATTAATTATTAATTCAGAGATAAATCTTAATCGTTGATTGACGGAAATTAATGGTTAAGATATTAAAAAAAGAAATTATAAAAGAAAAAATAGATTATAACTAAACATCTCCCTATTATTATTATTATTATTATTATTATTATTATTATTATTATGGAATTGCACGTTGTCCTTCTCGTATGTTCGATGTAATCAAACGAGGTTGTGTCGGAATTACGACTTTTCACGATTAAGTTACCAAGACTTAAATAGTTAGTTCAATCTATGAATTGTGCGATTATGATTATTTTATCTCTCTTTTAAAATTAATTTATTATTTTAATTATATTTTTAAATTATATATCAATTTATCCCTCTTTTTAATTATATATTAATTTGTCTTTATTTCATCAAAACTAACCAAATTATAAATCTTTGGTAAGTGATTTACTCGAGTGAGATGTGGGTCAAATTTTAGTTAAACAAGGACATATTATATTAGTGTATGATTTGAGAAGAGGAATAAATTGATACATAGTGTTAGTAAATAAGTAAAGTGATACTTTTTTTTATTAAAATAGAGATAAGATGGTCAATCCGCCGTTTTGCTATTTTGGGTTTTATACATGACAAGTTATTTATCCTCCATTTTTAAATAAATTTGTTCTTCATTTTGGCTTTTCAAAATTAGGTTTTAATTTCTGTTTTGCTCATAGCCAAAATGTTTATACTATGAATAAATCATCTTGGGCTACTTACCATAAAAGCTCAGTCTATAGAATTTATATAGACCAAGTTAATAAAAGAGTGATATATTATCGTTTTAAATAAAATAAATACAAAATTATGCATGAATTTTTGTGAAAATAAATTATTTTATATTTAAAAGAACGATATAATCTACAGAATTTATATATACTACGTATATAAACGAGGATTCCTTTAAATATAAATATAAAGAGACCCAATTCGATGGTTTTGCATTTGAAGATGTGGCCAATGCTTGGATATTTTTGTGTGGCAAAGCAATAATTTTATAGTTTGCGACAACTTTAGAAAGTGTCATAGATTAATACGACTACGAGTGCTAAAGCCATGACAAAACTGTCTTCTTATATCACGATTGTCGTCTTGTTCAGCTTTAATGCGATGTAATGTTTTTGAGTCTTTCATAATACTCATTTAAATCTCATGTTCATTTTCTGGCATTCACTTTAATCCTTATTTATAGTTCGTTCCAATAACTCATTCTCAGAAACTGGATCATCAAAATGTTTTGGAAAAAATTCACTAATGTGCCTGTGATTTTCTCCAAAATTATTTATATCTTTGTGATTTTTTTTATCACATAATTTGTAAAATGGTATGTTTTTACAACGTATGCTCCTGTGATTTTTTATTTTTTACAAAGCACAGATACATATCTAATAAAAAAAACTCATAAGAGGATAGATGATTCTAAAGGAAATTAAGGCTTTCAAATAATATCACGATTAAGAAGCTATATTAATTCTCAAAGTTTAATATATTTGACGCATACATATATGTGTAAATTAATTACTTTTTTATATTTCTTTTGGTAGAAATATATCTATCCTAACAAATAAAATAGTGTGATATGATTTTACATCATTTTCACTTTTTCCACCGTGAACACAGCAATAATGTCTCTCCCATTATCATTAGCCACGTTACCATCGCCAGCACACAATAAATTAAAAATATTCTTAAATAATATCAATAATTATATATTTTTTAAATAACAAATACATTAAAATAAAATAAACATTTTGAAATAGAGGAAGTAATTATTAATCTTTTGATAAGTGAAAAATAATGGGTAATTCAAGTTTGTTTTCATGACCATCAACACGATAAACATTAAACGTCGGTAATATATTCTCAACCAATGAAAAAAATTTCTGTAAAAGAAACATTTTGCTTACTTTATTTTACAGTAGTTTCTTTCTTATAAAAAATTTAGGAGTTTCGTAATGATATTAAGGAGAATGTTATATTTATAAATTTTTTATGTACAAACTCTTATAAATTATATTATATCTGATCGGTAATATACTGTCTGAGTGAAATAAGATAAAATGTAATTTATAAAAATTTGTAAAAAAAATTTATAAACCTGGAATTAAATGCTCTAATATTTTTTTTGGAGATAAAAAAAAACATTATAGCATTTAATTCTAGGTTTATAAAATTTTTTACAATTTTTTGTAAATTATAGTATGTCTTATTTCACTCAAGAATATATTACCGATCAAATATAATATAATTTGTAAGAATTTGTACATAAAAAATTTGTAAATATAATATTATGCGTAATTTTGCTCTAATGTTGAAGGACAAAAACATTGTTATCTTAAATAGGAGCAGAAAATTATGTTCTACTAGAAAACATTAGTTGGCACAATTTTCAATTTTTACGAGAAAAGACTATTGCTATGAAACAGACAAACGAAAGAGAAAATGAAAAGTAGGTGGTCCCAAGAAATAAATGCAAAAACAAAAAAATTGAGACCTGTAATGCAATGAAAAATCTATACAGAAATAAGAAAGCGATGTATCCAATGACAACCAGTCATAGGGACTCACTCCCTCTTTCTTGTTACAATCATTCTTGTTTGGCCATTTTAGCTTAGAATTCTCAACCACAACTTTCACCTCAAATTTTGATTTTTTTTCAGCTAACCTGCCTCCAAGCACTGTCTCAGGTATGTCATTTGCTTCCTCTATGATGTTTTCCTATATCACTGTTTACATGTCACATGATGTCTAGTTAAGGTAGCAGAAAGACTACAATAATTTGTTTCATGTTAGTTTTGAAACTTTTAATACAAAGTGATGGATGATGCTATCTTAGGATAAACTAAAAGTGAAATTTTCTGATTATCTGAATTTTTTTTAAGTCTTTATTAAGTTTTTGGTAACATTTTGTTAATAATAGAGCAAAACCAGATGGATGGTACTGAGCTTGGTAGCAGAAGAAGAGTTGGATCAGTTAAAGCTGCTGTTAACTTGTTTGATGATAGGATTATTGCTGATGATACTGATAGTCCTTCATTGAAGAAAAAGATTGACTTCTTAGTGGTATGTTCAAGCTTCAGAGAACAGAAGAACCCCTTTTATTGTATTTCCAATTGGGTTTTATGTTTATTATGTAGTAGGAAAAGTGATTCTGTAATGTTATAGAGATTCGTTTTGCGTGCCATAATTTTTTATTTATTTGGCCCAGCGGTAAGCTTGCTTGCCGGTTCGAATCAGCCTCTCTGCAAAAAGCAGGGGAAAAGCTGCCTAGAGTATTCCCTTCCCCAGACACTCACGAAGTGGGTATTTGAACTGGGTCGGATCCTTTGTTTTGTTTTAAAATGTGTGGGCCCCATAAAATGTTGTGTGTGTAGGAAAATTTGTTGTGTTATGTTAAAGGATAAAATGAAAACCTTTGCAATTTTACACTGTTGTGGCATTTATTTATTAAATTTTTCTGTCTTTTTTTGTTTTTGTTTTCCTCACATATTCCTCAGAAGCCATCTTCAAGAACAAGAGAACTCCACAGAGCAAGAAGGGATATTGGCAAGTACAAAGAGAGCAGATGGAATGCAGAATCTACAAAAGCTCAAGCAGAATCTAAGCTTTCTAATGCAAAGAAGACAGTGAAACAACTTTCTTCTATGATTGAGGAATCGAGTTACAAGGCAAAGGCACAGATAAGAGATATAGAAACACATGGGACAATGGTTGCACAAAGGAATGAGAGTTATGAGTATGCACAAGTGATGACAGAACTAGAATGTCTTAGAAAGGAATTGTTCAAGCTCAAGCTTGATGTGGCTTCTGTGTTGGAAGAGAAATCCCGAGCAGAGAAAGAAATTGAAGCATCAAGCTCGAAGATGCTCTCTAGTTCAAGAACAGCAGAAGCACTTAGAAAGGAGATTGAGGAAGCCAATGAAGAACAAGTACTTGCTGAACTGGCCAGGATTGAGGCATTGAAAGAATTGTTAGATATTGAAGCCGGGAGAGAAGAGGAAGCAGATGAATTTTCATCCAAAATGGAAAGCACGAGGAAAAAGTTGAAAGAGGCCATGGAAGAGATAGATGAGTCAAAGGAGCTTGAAATGAAATTAACTATGACAATGTCAGATGTTGATGTCTTGCAGAATGAGTTGAACTTAGTTAAAGAAATGGAGAAAAGGGTTCAAGGACGTGAGAGTATGAAGCAATTTGAAGGAAGTTTCAGGAAAGAGGAGGAATCAGGAGACACTACTACTTTACAGACTATAACAGAAGAATTGGAGGCAGCAAAGAAAGAACTAGCTTTGATTAGAGAAGAAGGTTTTCAGTTTATGGCCTCTATGGATGTTATAAGAAATGAGCTGAAGCATGCTACTGCTGAGACAGTTAGCATGAAGAAGAAGGAAGGGAAAGTGGATTCAACAGTTCAAAATCTAAGTTCCAAGCTTTTGAGAGCAAAATGTAAGTTAGAAGCTGTATCTACTGCAGAGGAAAAGACAAGATCAATAGTCATTAACCTATCTCATGCTCTTGATAACCTGAAGACAGAAACAGAAGCAGCAAGAAAGGAAAAGGAGCATATAAGCCAAGAGGTTAAAACCACAAAGGCAGAGATTCAAAAAACTGAGTTTCAGATAGACATGATTGAGGAAAGATTGCAAGGATTACAGCAAGAGCTAGAAGTAGCCAAAACATCTGAAGCTTTAGCCTTACAGAAGCTGAAGACCCTTACCGAGACTACCATGAGAGAAAGAGCTTTAACAGCACAGCATAGTTCCAAGATTACTATATCAAAATTTGAATATGAGTATCTAACTAATCATGCAGCTGCAGCAGAAGAAGTTGCTGATAAAAAGGTTGCAGCAGCTGAGGCATGGATTGAAGCTCTCAAGGCCAGTGAGAAGGAAATACTGATGAAAACAAAAATAGCTCAGAGAGAACTCAAAGAAATGAAATTGGAGGAAGAGGTGGAGGTTTACACCAAAGAGAAGTTGCTTTCAAAAAGAGTTGGTAGTGATGAGTTGGATTATTATCCAAGAAAACGTGAGAAGAGTTCATCCAAGAACTTGCATAGAGCCATGTCTAGAAAGAGCATCAAATCCAATAGCATTATAACTCCTGCCAAGAGAACCAAGTTTCAGAAGTCTGCTTCACCTGCAACTCGGCATGTTAGTCCTTTCATTGTTAAGAAGAGAAAGAAGGTGATACCAAATTTGGCAAAGTTTTTTAGAGGCAAGAAAAACACTAGGACTGCATAGTGAAATCAAAATAGAAAAAAGATGATGATAGGATTTCATGAATAGGGGTTTGATTTTCTTATCTTGAATGAGAATTATAGGCGGACGATTTTAGTTTTGTTTCAATATTGGGGCAAGGATAATTTTATATTAGGCTCTCAATGTTATTTGTCGCTCTTATTTATGTTTAAAAAATTTAATTTATTATATATATATATATATATATATATATATAGGGTTTATCATCTATCATGTAACATGATCTTATAAAATTTCCTACACACATAACATTTTGTGGGGCCCGCAGCAAAAAAAAACTCCGACACGTAAAATAAATCTCTATAACATAACACAATCACTTTTCCTGCATACATATATCGTATCTCCTGTCTTTTTATGTATTGCTACAAAATTTCTCATTTACTGTGACGTACAAATTATATTTGCCTAATTTTAATCATATCTAAAAGTTTCAAGCAATGTCACCTTTATCTATATATATATTTGTTGCAAAAAACTTTACAGAAGTGAAAAACCTTAATATTAATATGTTTACCTAAGTAGTGTTAAGGATAAACATATCTAAAAGTTATAATATCTAAAAAAATATCATATAATATTAAAATTATATCTTAAAATAGCTTAAATTCTGCGGATAGGATATTCTTACTACCAATTTTTTCTACTGCCATTTCACTACCACTCTAATCACCATTGGATTAGAGGAAAAGTTGAATGAATAGAGAGAAAAAAAATAACTTTTGAATTCAATGATGATTAAAGTGGTAGTGGAGTGGTAGTAGAAAAATGAATAGTAGGAATATCCTACCCCTAAATTCTGGTAGATGATCTCTTAATATTAATTTGAAAAAAATTAATACTCTGTTTTATATCTCATCATATCGTATATGAATATACAATATTATCTTCTTTACTCTTCTCTCCACGTTCCTCCCTTTTTTATCAAAATCTATGAAGTACTGATACTTTAAAAACTCTGTCGTGTCATGTCCAATATTTTTTGATACTCTCTGATACTCCAGCATTCTCTGACACTCCAACACGTATTGTAAAAACTCAAAAAAGTTCAAAGGTTGTGTTGTGTTGCGTTTTTAATTCTAACTATTAGATTCTTTAGATTACTATTACCATTTTATTGAATTTAATATGAATATTTGTGATATCTTATGTTTCTTTACAAAATTAATGGATATTATAAGTTTAGCTTTATTTTTTCGGGAAAAGATATTGTAACAACCAAGTAATGTTACTACCAATCAATTTCACCGTTAGATCAATTATATTAATCTAACGGTTATATTTATTTACATCTTTGTATGGTTATGATTCCCTATATTTAATACTTTATATTTGTTTATATCTTTGTATGGTTATGATTTCTCATATCTAATTCTTTCACATTAAATATGGGGAATCATAACCATACAAAAAAGGAAATAAATATAATCATTGGATCAACAAAATACATCTAACGGAAAAAATGATTGGAAGTAACTATGAAACACCAACACTTCAAAATCATTGACGTGTCGTATCTGACACTTCCCAACACTTACCGTCATTCCGACACTCTTCGACACTCCAATACTTGTTGCAAAGACTCAAAAAAGGTTCAAAGGTTACGTTGTGTCGCATTTTGAGTTCCAACTATTAGATTCGTTGGATTACGAGTATTATTTTATTTTGTTTAATATAAACATTTGGGATATCTTATGTTTCTTTGCAAAATTGATGAGTATTATAAATTTAACTTTATTTTTTGGTTAAAGTATTTAATATTAAATATAATATACACTATATAAATTAAAAATATTATATAATATCAAAACGTCTCCTAGCGTATTGAAATTTAACATTTTTTTAGAAGGGTTCACTTTTTCTGCAGTTATTGCAGATAAGTTATCTGCTGTAAGCCTAATACGACGTCGTTTTGGGCAAAAATCATAGTTTTTTTATAATTTGTTTATTTCAGGATTATTATAGTCTTTATAATTATAATTTTCTAATCTTTCAATCTCAAAACGACGTCGTTTTGAAAGTAAATACAGATAATTTATCTGCATTAACTGCAGAAATATTTTTCTATTTTTAGAATTAACGTGTAGGAGTGTCGTGTAATATCCTGTGTCCCGTGTTAGTATCGGTGTAACATAGGATAATAACTAATAACACTAATTGATTCTTACAATCTCCTACCCATATTTTTTTTGTTAAATTATTAAATATTAATTATAATATACTTAACTTAAATATCAAAACGTTTTTCTAACGTATCGAAATGTAACGTTTTTTTTGAATTAACTTGTCATAAAGTTTCGTGTCCGTGTCTTATATAGGTTATCAAAATCACGCTACATAGATCAAAATCACAATAATTTCAACATTTTGATTATGAGGTTATTAGGAAAAGAAAAACTCAAATTCGTGCAATGATTGAGGAGCCTCAACTTGCTACATGTGTCTTTCTTTTTTTTTTCCTTTTTTTTTTTTTCATACGGTGCCTCTGCATGATGTGACCGAACTGGGTTTTGGAATTCCAGTTTCCCTGCTAAAGCTAGTGCCTTTACTCATCAGGTAAACGCTGCTTAATCTGATGGTGTCGAATATCACTTTTTCTCTCACTTATTCTTATTCTGTTTGTTATACTGTTTTTCTGCACCTCACGTTAATACTGTTGCATTGCATCTTTTCTCATGTGAACATCAATTGAAACTGAAATAGTGAAATTGAACCCACTTGCTTTGCTTTGCTTTCCTGTGCCATTTCTCTGCAACCCCTTTATCTTTAACTTAATTTGCAGGTCTCATTTGAGGGGATATAATATACAAGTCACTCTCTCAAACTCTCTCTCTCTCTCTGCGTGTGTTCCTTTTAGTGGTTTTGGTTGCTTCACACAATGGTTTGGTGGGATTTAAGATCCCTTTTTCGTTTTCACTCTATTAGGACTCGTTTTCAGGTCAGTGCCTTGTGCATCCCTTTCTTCTCTTTCAACTTTGTTCTTCTTCACTCTCATTTACACACTGCTTCTTTTACTTCATCTTCACATGGGCATGCATTTTTATACTTTGTTGAATGTTATACATCTCAGGATACTGGCTTGAGACTCTAAAAATCAGAACTTGAAACTGTATTAATGGAATCAAGTTATAAATTAGATGTATATATATTTGGGGTGTAATATAGCTTGCCCACATCTTGATGCGGATGGGTCTGTATGGTAATCCATGTTTT
>JAVKPL010011429.1:0-50095 GCA_032173675.1 Gastrolobium villosum | reverse complement strand
CATATGAAAGTTAATTAATCGGCTGCAAATAGGGCGTTACAATAGAAAAGTGATATCATGCTTCATAGTTCAAGCTTTGTGATATCATGCTTCATAGTTCAAGCGAAAAGAATTATGGTATGAGGTCCATATTCGAGAAGTAATATATAAAACCACTAACATGACACTTAACAACTTGAGCTTTTAATTAAGTGATTACTTATAATGATATTAGAGACTATGACCAAGTGGCGATGAATTTGATTGTCACCACCCCTTGTTTTCTAATAAAAAAGGAAAAAAATCCATGTTTCAATCCCTAAAATGAGTTCTTTGATGTTGTAGGCATGTAAATGTTTCATGTTTTCAATCACGAAAGAAAAGGCTTTTGGGTGGTGGGCCTGTAAATTATTCACATTTCAATTCTAAAGGACTTATATTCCAGGGGCTTGTTAAAAAAGTAATATTTTTTTTTGGATATTAATTCATGAACCGAACCGGTTTTTAAAGAACCGATTTTTAAAGAACCGGTTCATGAACCGAACCGCTTGTTAGAACCGGTTTAAGAACCGAACCGGTTTTAGAACCGGTTTAAGAATCGAATCGTTTCCGAACCGAAACGAACCACTTTCGAACCGAACCAAATTAATTTTTATAACTTTATTTTTTATTTTTTTTCTCTTTTCAAAAGAGGGTTGACCCGAACCACTTCCGAACCGGTTCTGAACCACTTCTGATTCGAACCAGTTTTGAACCGAACCAGTTTTGAACCGAACCACTTCCGAACCGAACCAGTTTTGAACCGAACCGAACCACTTTCGAACCGAACCATTTAAACCAATTTGGTTCGATTTTTCAAAAAATCCGGTTTGGTTCGACCCATGCACATCCCTATGTGTTAGTGTTCCATATCCATTAGTTGCAGTTTGTAAGATTTATCCCAGAGACCTAAGTTAGGCATCTTATTGTATAATGTGACGGATCCCTAATTTTTACCTCTAAAACATAGTTGACCAACATCTTGTCTAACTGGCATATACCATATACTTCCTCTTACTTGATTTAAATAAAAAAATCATGCATGCAAAAAATAGACAAAATGTTTGAATGTATTCAAGGATAAATAAAATAACTTCATAAAGTGGTAGTTTTTTTTAAGTAAGGGGAAGCAGGCAACAAACAACACAAAGCTATGCCTAATTAGAAATTGTGTTATAAGCAAACCTAGTTGTTTCAAGTTATACATTCTTCTTTCCGCTTAAGTAAGGTCTTGGATGTAAGTCCTCCAAATACAAAAATTAAAAATTTGAGAGAGCTATGCCTAATTATGTCAAGAATGTTTTTTTTTTTAGATTTTGGCATTTGTTTCATTTGATTTTGTTATTTTATTGAATTTTAAATAAAAAAACTTTATTCATTTAACTTACTTTTTATTTTTATTTCAATTTTATAAAAATTTCATTCTTATTTCCTAGCTTATAAAAGGAATGATGAAATTAGTAGAATTTACAAGTCTGTTGGAATAATTACACATTTTTCTTAGGTGATTGAGGTTAACATAATATTGATATGGGGTTGTTGCGGTCATTAACCATGTTTTTTATGAAATAAATTAGTCCAATGATGTTGCTTGTCATTTGTGTTAAATTTATAAAATGAGAAAGAAAATCAATAGTTACATTTTAAATGAAGTTATATGGCAAAGAAATTAATTTATTATTTTTTTTAATAAAAAATTACGTAAATATAGTCATTTTGAAATTAAATATGAATCTATTACACTCAAACACGCTTAGAATAGGCATGATCACTCACGCCCGTAAACAGGCGTGACCCAGAAGAGAGACACGCTTAGAATAGGCGTGACCCGAGAGGAATGAGACATGCCCTATTTGGACGTGACCCAAGAGGGAGACACACCCAATCTGGGCGTGAACGAGATTTGCTTATATTGATTGATTGATTGATTTTTCCCTTCCAGCTTTGGAGAGACCGTTGATTTTTATTTTCTCTTTTATTTTGGTTAAAGGCCACTGATTTTGTACTTGTCTTGAAGGCCAAGATCTTCTGACGTCATCTCTCTCCGAAGTTCAACAGATATTTTCAAAACATAACTTTCAATCGTACACGTGAAGATTTGCTCGACTTAACTTGGCTTTGTATGTGTCATGTTCTAAATCCAATGTTTCAAAAGTCACAATAAACTTCCTTTTTCTTAATTTATGATGGGAAAAACACTTCTCCTTTCACAGGAGAAGTGTGTTCTTATGGGATAGACATAGGAAAAATTATTGCTTAATTTTTTGTTTTATTTTTCAAAAATACATGGTGAGCCCCGTTATGGTTCTGCGGGAGAGGTGAAAGTGTTGCAGTTGCATGAGAGGTGCAACCCCATTTATGATTAATTTTTTTTTTATAAAAATAATTGTGAGAACCACAAGTGAGGACAGGGATGGTGGTATCATAAATGAAATGGTGTTGGATATGAAAAAAAGAAAAAGAAAAAGAAAGTTGTTGAATAGTCTCCGGTCGAAATGCTAAAGTTTCACGCCACCTATTGAAATAAAAAATAGCTCACTAAAAGTTGAATGTTCCATTAAAAAAATAGCTCATTGAAGCTGAATGTTCCATTAAAAAAATAGCTCACTGTCAAATTGTTTTTCTAAGTATGCGATCACGCCTAAGATGGGCGTGTTTCCCTCTTGGGTCACGCCTCATCTAGGCGTGTCCCTCTCCGCTCAACTCATGTCTCATCTGGGCGTATTTCTTTCATCACTCACGCCCCACTTGGGCGTGTCTCTTTCCAAATGGTCACGCCCTATTTGGGCTTGTTTAACTGCTATACTTGTGTAAATAATTTCAAAATAACTATATTTATGTAATTATTTTAAAAAAAAAATATTTAAATTTTTTTGCCGAAGTTATATACCTGATTTCTTTTAAATAAATGATGGATAAAAGATACAACTTTTTTTTTACCACAACATATGGAACATTTTTCTTTTGGTGTGAAGAGAAAAAAATTGAAGAAACATTACAAGTATCACCAAAAGGATAAATTGAATTGTAGGGATTCTATCGGAATTCTAGCATGTCAGTATAGTATTACTCATTTCTCCATAGCACTATTTTCAGGGTTGATCTTGCTCACAAAAGTTCATACACAGACATTAAGGTCATTAGATATATGCTTTCACCCAATAGCTCAAACTTTCGGGATAGTTGATTCATGACATGCTATTAGAGCCTCTATAACTATGTAGTCTACTGTCCAATCTTCGTTTCCCTCATTTTTTCTAAATAGAAATTAAGTTTCATCACAAGGTAGGACGGGCTTGTATACTATCTATGCTTCAAACCCAAAATACTCTTATATGAACGGGTGTGACTGTGTGAGATATAAAACTGCATGTGCTTCCATCCAACAGCTTAAGATTTTGCTATAATTGGTTCATGACAAACACTAACATGCACAAAATCATGTATGCAACCACAACCAAGCCTTATCCCACTAGGTAGAGTCAACTACATGAATCTAATGATGCTATTTGTATTGGGCTCTTTCAAAACCAAATCCACTAGAGTAAGGTATTTAGTGGCTTTTCCAAAAGTTTTGTTCAATCTTTCTCTACCTCTTTTAATTGGATTATCTTCCATTTGGCTTACTTTTCGCATTCGCACTATGTTGTGTTGAGATATATAGTCCCACATTGGTTGTATGTGCAACTAATGTGGCCTTTATAAGGCCTTGGGCACTCCCACCCTTTGAGCTAGCTTTTAGGGTGGTGTATCCCAAGGCTCTTAACATGGTATCAGAGTCTCCCCGTCCGCCACTTTCCCTTGTGGACTCTCTTACCACAGGTAGGTTGGGCCTGTTGCATCATCCACTCTTCAAGCCCAATGGGTTCTCGTGTGAGGGGGCGTGTTGAGATATATAGCCCACATTGGTTGTATATGCAACTAATGTGGCCTTTATAAGGCCTTGGGCACTCCCACCCTTTGAGCTAGCTTTTGGGGTGGTGTATCCCAAGGTTCTTAACATGTTTGTCTTCTCCTCACATAACCAAACCATCTTCGACAAGTTTCTATTATCTTCTCCTCTATAGGGACTATAGCAACTTTCTCCCAAATACATTTGTTCAGCCATTCTTAATCTTATCTTTTCTTGGATGTCCAATCATCCGCCTCAACTTCTCATTTAAATTAAACTAAATTTTTGCTCTAGTAATTTACTGCCTAATATTCACTACCATAAAGGTTCGAAAGCGGCACCATAGTCAAACTATGGAGCGCATACATGGGTGGAAAAATAAAAAATTTCACAGTGGAAGCATAGACCATCTATATGTTAGCATATGGGTGTCCTAGAGACAATCTTTTGATTAAATAAAGGACACTAGATGTAGAACTTTATTTGTCGCAAATAAATGTAAGCACTATTTATTCAGTTTCATATTGTGTCTCGATATTACTGTTAATATTATATGAATGAACTGGATAAACCCCTTGGAATAGAACAGGTATCTCTTGAGTATCTGTGATGAGATCACGATCATGAGGATTCAAGGATATTGCATGTCTATTCCTAATTATATGTTCCTAGTCTAGAGACACTGAGTTTGGGGATCAGTGATCTCGAGTAAAGACTAGTACGACTTATCTACTTGTATATGGATACAAGGTAAAGACCTCATGAGCTGCAGATATGGAGATATCTTAGCTAAAGTCGTGGGTGGACCTATAAGAGTATAGCTCGCACTGAACAGACCCAAAAAGAGACTCTATGAGGAAATCTCACAGATAGTGTCATTAGAGTAATCTCTTTATGTTTGGGTGTGTCTTTCCTTAGACCAAAAGTTATTACCTAGACTGTGTTCTTGAAGGCATGTTTTGATTGTATACCTCGTCTGCCTGAAACATAGAGACTCATAGGTATACTGTTGGGCGTGTCCTTAAAGGGCACAGGGCTAGGGTAATAAGCTGAAGGAATTCGTCAAATCTCTGTGAGAGATTAGGTTATCTGTAAACCGGAGAAATCGGGATGACATTTACAGGGACTCGGGAATCTATGCATAGTAAAAGAGATCATGAGATGATCTGCCTTTAGAGTCAGTAAATTGAAGATTCCCTATTTCGAATAAAGCTTACCCAGAACCGCAGGGGTTGATACATTTCCTTACCCTAGGTTAATGGGAAGATAACCGAGACGAAGGGAAATACATACGGTAACCAAATATGTGCAATAGGATGATCAAGTCATTAATCTGACTAGTTCTGGGGCAACAAAGCATTGCTAGTGCTCTGTGTTGTCATTAATTGGGTTGTGGGCTTGTTGGGCCCAAGCCCAGTTATGTCAGTAGCTAAAAAGCAAAAAAAATTGATTTTGTGATGTTTTTCGACGGAAAAAGAATTGCGTCGAAAACGGATTAATAAAATAAATGCAAAAGAAATTGATTTTTTGAAGTTTTTCGACGGAAAATGGATTCCGTAGAAGATTTTTGATGGAAAATGGATTTCGTCGATGATTTTTGATGCAATATGGATTTCGTCGAAAACGGATGAATAAAATAAATGCAAAAGAAATTGATTTTGTGAAGTTTTTCGACGGAAAATGGATTCCGTCGAAGATTTTTGACGGAAAATGAATTCCATCGAAAACGGATGAATAAAATAAATGCAAGAGAAATTGATTTTGTGAAGTTTTTCGACGGAAAAAGGATTTCGTCGAAGATTTTGACGGAAAATGAATTCCGTCGAAAATGGATGAATAAAATAAATGCAAAAGAAATTGATTTTATGAAGTTTTTCGACGAAAAATGTATTCCGTCGCAAACGGATTAATAAAATAAATGCAAAAGAAATTGATTTTGTGAAGATTTTTAACGGAAAATTAATTCCGTCGAAAACGGATGAATAAAATAAATGCAAAAGAAATTGATTTTGTGAAGTTTTTCGACGGAAAATGGATTCCATCGAAGATTTTTGACGGAAAATGGATTCCGTAGAAGATTTTTGATGGAAAATGGTTTCCGTGGAAGATTTTTGATGGAAAATGAATTCCTTCGAAAACGGATGAATAAAATAAATGCAAAAGAAATTGATTTTGTGAAGTTTTCGACGGAAAATGGATTCCGTCGAAAATGAATTCCGTCGAAAATGGTGAATAAAATAAATGCAAAAGAAATTGATTTTATGAAGTTTTTCGACGGAAAATAGATTCCTTCGAAGATTTTTGACCAAAAATGTATTCCGTCGAAAACGGATGAATAAAATAAATGCAAAAGAAATTGATTTTGTGAAGTTTTTCGACGGAAAACAAATTCCGTGAAAACGTTAAAATAAATGCAAAAGAAATTTATTTTGTGAAGTTTTTCGACGGAAAATGGATTCCGTAGAAGATTTTTGACGGAAAATGGATTCCGTCGAAGACTTTTGACGGAAAATGAATTCCATCGAAAACGGATGAATAAAATAAATGCAAAAGAAATTGATTTTGTGACGATTTTCGACTGAAAACGGATTCCGTCGAAAATGGATGAATAAAATAAATGCAAAAGAAATTGGTTTTGTGAAGTTTTTCGACGGAAAATGGATTCCGTCGAAGATTTTTGACGGAAAATGTATTCCATCGAAAATGGATGAATTAAATTAAGGCAAAAGAAATTGATTTTGTGAAGTTTTTCGACGGAAAACAAATTCCGTCGAAAACAGATGAATAAAATAAATCCAAAAGAAATTGATTTTGTGATGTTTTTCGACGGAAAATGGATTCCGTAGAAGATTTTTGACGGAAAATGGATTCCGTCGAAGATTTTTGACGGAAAATGGGATGAATAAAATAAACGCAAAAGAAATTGTGATTTTGTGGATTTCGAAGATTTTTGACGGAAAATGGATTCCGTCGAATTCCAAAAGAAATCGAAAATGGATGAATAAAATAAATGCAAAAGAAATTGATTTTGTGAAGTTTTTCGAAAAATGAAATTTTTGACGGAAAATGATTTTTTGTGAAGATTTTTAACGGAAAATTAATTCCGTCGAAAACGGATGAATAAAATAAATGCAAAAGAAATTGATTTTGTGAAGTTTTTCGACGGAAAATGGATTCCATCGAAGATTTTTGACGGAAAATGGATTCCGTAGAAGATTTTTGATGGAAAATGGTTTCCGTGGAAGATTTTTGATGGAAAAGTAATTCCTTCGAAAACGGATGAATAAAATAAATGCAAAAGAAGATGATTTTGTGAAGTTTTCGACGGAAAATGGATTCCGTCGAAGATTTTTGACGGAAAATGAATTCCGTCGAAAATGGATGAATAAAATAAATGCAAAAGAAATTGATTTTATGAAGTTTTTCGACGGAAAATAGATTTCGTCGAAGATTTTTGACGGAAAATGAATTCCGTCGAAAATGGATGAATAAAATAAATGCAAAAGAAATTGATTTTATGAAGTTTTTCGACGAAAAAAGGATTCCGTCGAAGATTTTTGACGAAAAATGTATTCCGTTAAAACGGATGAATAAAATAAATGCAAAAGAAATTGATTTTGTGAAGTTTTTCGACGGAAAATGGATTCCGTTCCGTAGAAGATTTTTGATGGAAAACGGTTTCCGTGGAAGATTTTTGACGGAAAATGAATTCCATCGAAAACGGATGAATAAAATAAATGCAAAAGAAATTGATTTTGTGAAGTTTTCGACGGAAAATGGATTTCGTCGAAAATGGATGAATAAAATAAATGCAAAAGAAATTGATTTTGTGAAGTTTTTCGACGGAAAAAGAATTTCCGTTTTGACGAAAATGAATTCCGTCGAAAACGGATGAATAAAATAAATGCAAAAGAAATTGATTTTGTGAAGTTTTTCGACGAAAAAAGGATTCCGTCGAAGATTTTTGACGAAAAATGTATTCCGTCGAAAACGGATGAATAAAATAAATGCAAAAGAAATTGATTTTGTGAAGTTTTTCGACGGAAAACAAATTCCGTCGAAAACGGATGAATAAAATAAATGCAAAAGAAATTTATTTTGTGAAGTTTTTCGACGGAAAATGGATTCCGTAGAAGATTTTTGACGGAAAATGGATTCCGTCGAAGACTTTTGACGGGAAATGAATTCCATCGAAAACGGATGAATAAAATAAAAGCAAAAAAAATTGATTTTGTGATGTTTTTCGACGGAAAAAGAATTGCGTCGAAAACGGATTAATAAAATAAATGCAAAAGAAATTGATTTTTTGAAGTTTTTCGACGGAAAATGGATTCCGTAGAAGATTTTTGATGGAAAATGGATTTCGTCGATGATTTTTGATGCAATATGGATTTCGTCGAAAATGGATGAATAAAATAAATGCAAAAGAAATTGATTTTGTGAAGTTTTTCGACGGAAAATGGATTCCGTCGAAGATTTTTGACGGAAAAATGTATTCCGTCGAAAACGGATGAATAAAATAAATGCAAAAGAAATTGATTTTGTGAAGTTTTTCGACGGAAAAACAAATTCCGTCGAAAACGGATGAATAAAATAAATGCAAAAGAAATTTATTTTGTGAAGTTTTTTGACGGAAAATGGATTCCGTAGAAGATTTTTGACGGAAAATGGATTCCGTCGAAGACTTTTGACGGGAAATGAATTCCATCGAAAACGGATGAATAAAATAAAAGCAAAAAAAATTGATTTTGTGATGTTTTTCGACGGAAAAAGAATTGCGTCGAAAACGGATTAATAAAATAAATGCAAAAGAAATTGATTTTTTGAAGTTT
Organism: Gastrolobium villosum; assembly: GCA_032173675.1. Taxonomy (NCBI): domain Eukaryota; kingdom Viridiplantae; phylum Streptophyta; class Magnoliopsida; order Fabales; family Fabaceae; genus Gastrolobium; species Gastrolobium villosum. The sequence continues at coordinate 41,353 of JAVKPL010011429.1, read as the reverse complement.
TTCGACGGAAAATGGATTCCGTAGAAGATTTTTGATGGAAAATGGATTTCGTCGATGATTTTTGATGCAATATGGATTTCGTCGAAAACGGATGAATAAAATAAATGCAAAAGAAATTGATTTTGTGAAATTTTTCGACGGAAAATGGATTCCGTCGAAGATTTTTGACGGAAAATGAATTCCATCGAAAACGGATGAATAAAATAAATGCAAGAGAAATTGATTTTGTGAAGTTTTTCGACGGAAAAAGGATTTCGTCGAAGATTTTGACGGAAAATGAATTCCGTCGAAAATGGATGAATAAAATAAATGCAAAAGAAATTGATATTATGAAGTTTTTCGACGAAAAATGTATTCCGTCGCAAACGGATTAATAAAATAAATGCAAAAGAAATTGATTTTGTGAAGATTTTTAACGGAAAATTAATTCCGTCGAAAACGGATGAATAAAATAAATGCAAAAGAAATTGATTTTGTGAAGTTTTTCGACGGAAAATGGATTCCATCGAAGATTTTTGACGGAAAATGGATTCCGTAGAAGATTTTTGATGGAAAATGGTTTCCGTGGAAGATTTTTGATGGAAAATGAATTCCTTCAAAAACGGATGAATAAAATAAATGCAAAAGAAATTGATTTTGTGAAGTTTTCGACGGAAAATGGATTCCGTCGAAGATTTTTGACGGAAAATGAATTCCGTCGAAAATGGATGAATAAAATAAATGCATAAGAAATTGATTTTATGAAGTTTTTCGACGGAAAATAGATTCCTTCGAAGATTTTTGACCAAAAATGTATTCCGTCGAAAACGGATGAATAAAATAAATGCAAAAGAAATTGATTTTGTGAAGTTTTTCGACGGAAAACAAATTCCGTCGAAAACGGATGAATAAAATAAATGCAAAAGAAATTTATTTTGTGAAGTTTTTCGACGGAAAATGGATTCCGTAGAAGATTTTTGACGGAAAATGGATTCCGTCGAAGACTTTTGACGGAAAATGAATTCCATCGAAAACGGATGAATAAAATAAATGCAAAAGAAATTGATTTTGTGACGATTTTCGACTGAAAACGGATTCCGTCGAAAATGGATGAATAAAATAAATGCAAAAGAAATTGGTTTTGTGAAGTTTTTCGACGGAAAATGGATTCCGTCGAAGATTTTTGACGGAAAATGTATTCCATCGAAAATGGATGAATTAAATTAATGAAAAAGAAATTGATTTTGTGAAGTTTTTCGACGGAAAACAAATTCCGTCGAAAACAGATGAATAAAATAAATCCAAAAGAAATTGATTTTGTGATGTTTTTCGACGGAAAATGGATTCCGTAGGAGATTTTTGACGGAAAATGGATTCCGTCGAAGATTTTTGACGGAAAACGAATTCCATCGAAAATGGATGAATAAAATAAACGCAAAAGAAATTGATTTTGTGAAGATTTTTAACGGAAAATTAATTCCGTCGAAAACGGATGAATAAAATAAATGCAAAAGAAATTGATTTTGTGAAGTTTTTCGACGGAAAATGGATTCCATCGAAGATTTTTGACGGAAAATGGATTCCGTAGAAGATTTTTGATGGAAAATGGTTTCCGTGGAAGATTTTTGATGGAAAAGTAATTCCTTCGAAAACGGATGAATAAAATAAATGCAAAAGAAATTGATTTTGTGAAGTTTTCGATGGAAAATGGTTTCCGTCGAAGATTTTTGATGGAAAATGAAGAAAACGGATGAATAAAATAAATGCAAAAGAAATTGATTTTGTGAAGTTTTTCGACGGAAAATGGATTCCGTCGAAGATTTTTGACGGAAAATGAATTCCGTCGAAAATGGATGAATAAAATAAATGCAAAAGAAATTCATTTTATGAAGTTTTTCGACGAAAAAAGGATTCCGTCGAAGATTTTGGACGGAAAATGAATTCCGTCGAAAATGGATGAATAAAATAAATGCAAAAGAAATTGATTTTATGAAGTTTTTCGACGGAAAATGGATTTCGTCGAAGATTTTTGACGGAAAATGAATTCCGTCGAAAATGGATGAATAAAATAAATGCAAGAGAAATTGATTTTGTGAAGCTTTTCGACGGAAAATGGATTTCGTCGAAGATTTTTGACTGAAAATGTATTCCGTCGAAAACGGTTGAATAAAATAAATGCAAAAGAAATTGATTTTGTGAAGTTTTTCGACGGAAAACGGATTCCGTCGAGAATGGATGAATAAAATAAATGCAAAAGAAATTGATTTTATGAAGTTTTTCGACGAAAAATGTATTCCGTCGAAGATTTTTGACGGAAAATGAATTCCATCGAAAACGGATGAATAAAATAAATGCAAGAGAAATTGATTTTATCAAGTTTTTCGACGAAAAATGTATTTCGCCGAAAACGGATTAATAAAATAAATGTAAAAGAAATTGATTTTGTGAAGATTTTTAACGAAAATGAATTCCGTCGAAAATGAAGTTTTTCGACGGAAAATGGATTCCGTAGAAGATTTTTGATGGAAAATGGTTTCCGTCGAAGATTTTTGATGGAAAATGAATTCCTTCGAAAACGGATGAATAAAATAAATGCAAAAGAAATTGATTTTGTGAAGTTTTTCGACGGAAAATGGATTCCATCGAAGATTTTTGACGGAAAATGAATTCCGTCGAAAATGGATGAATAAAATAAATGCAAAAGAAATTCATTTTATGAAGTTTTTCGACGAAAAAAGGATTCCGTCGAAGATTTTTGACGAAAAATGTATTCCGTCGAAAACCGATGAATAAAATAAATGCAAAAGAAATTGATTTTGTGAAGTTTTTCGACGGAAAACAAATTTCGTCGAAAACGGATGAATAAAATAAATGCAAAAGAAATTGTTTTTGTGATGATTTGACGAAAAATGGATTCCGTCGAAGATTTTTGATGGAAAATGAATTCCATCGAAAACGGATTAATAAAATAAATGCAAAAGAAATTTATTTTGTGAAGTTTTTCGACGGAAAATGGATTCGGTCGAAGATTTTTTACGGAAAATGTATTCCGTCGAAAACGGATGAATAAAATAAATGCAAAAGAAATTGATTTTGTGTTGTTTTTCGACGGAAAAAGAATTGCGTCGAAGACGGATTCATAAAATAAATGCAAAAGAAATTGATTATTTGAAGTTTTTCGACGGAAAATGGATTCCGTGGAAGATTTTTGATGGAAAATGGATTTCGTCGAAGATTTTTGATGCAATATGGATTTCGTCGAAAACGGATGAATAAAATAAATGCAAAAGAAATTGATTTTGTGAAGTTTTTCGACGGAAAATGGATTCCGTCGAATATTTTTGACGGAAAATGAATTCCATCGAAAACGGATGAATAAAATAAATGCAAAAGAAATTGATTTTGTGAAGCTTTTCGTCGGAAAATGGATTTCGTCGACGATTTTTGACGGAAAATGAATTCCGTCGAAAATGGATGAATAAAATAAATGCATAAGAAATTGATTTTATGAAGTTTTTCGATGAAAAACGGATTCTGTCGAACATTTTTGACGAAAAATGTATTCCGTCGAAAACGGATGAATAAAATAAATGCAAAAGAAATTGATTTTGTGAAGTTTTTCGACGGAAAACAAATTCCATCGAAAACGGATGAATAAAATAAATGCAAAAGAAATTTTTTTGTGAAGATTTTTGACGGAAAAAGGATTCCGTCGAAGATTTTAGAAGGAAAATGAATTCCATCGAAAACGGATGAATAAAATAAATGCAAAAGAAATTGATTTTGTGAAGTTTTTCGACGGAAAATGGATTCGGTCGAAGATTTTTTACGGAAAATGTATTCCGTCGAAAACGGATGAATAAAATAAATGCAAAAGAAATTGATTTTGTGATGTTTTTCGACGGAAAAAGAATTGCGTCGAAAACGGATTAATAAAATAAATGCAAAAGAAATTGATTTTTTGAAGTTTTTCGACGGAAAATGGATTCCGTAGAAGATTTTTGATGGAAAATGGATTTCGTCGAAGATTTTTGATGTAATATGGATTTCGTCGAAAACGGATGAATAAAATAAATGCAAAAGAAATTGATTTTGTGAAGTTTTTCGACGGAAAATGGATTCCGTCGAAGATTTTTGACGGAAAATGAATTCCATCGAAAACGGATGAATAAAATAAATGCAAAAGAAATTGATTTTGTGAAGCTTTTCGACGGAAAATGGATTTCGTCGAAGATTTTTGATTGAAAATGTATTCCGTCGAAAACGGTTGAATAAAATAAATGCATAAGAAATTGATTTTATGAAGTTTTTCGATGAAAAATGGATTCCGTCGAACATTTTTGACGAAAAATGTATTCCGTCGAAAACGGATGAATAAAATAAATGCAAATGAAATTGATTTTGTGAAGTTATTTGACGGAAAACAAATTCCGTCGAAAACGGATGAATAAAATAAATGCAAAAGAAATTGTTTTTGTGAAGATTTTTGACGGAAAATGTAACAGCCCGTTGTACACCGGTATTGTTAACATTGATTATGATATTAAGCGCAGTTACAATCACAGTGATTAGGTTAATTAAATTACGGGCAAATTTTTCTTTTAACATATTCCTTTTCTTTTACATCAATACATTCTCCGTAATCAATTAAAACCACACTATAATTGTAAATGCCATTTGCGGAATCATACACTTTCTAACATCATAAATCTTTCTTTTTATTCACTTCATTTAAACTCACCATCTTACTCTCACAATTTACCAAGTTATAGTCCTTTACGTTATCTACGCGTGGATTCAAACCACGTACCATTTGGAGTTCTACCCATCAAGTTATGCCCCTTTCTTTTTGTCTAGAAAAACCAGAATTTTCAAAATTTACACTGTGGTAATCGATTACCAGTGGGTGGTAATCGATTACCACCTGTCAAAAATGAGGCAGTAGCCAATTTTCTCAATCCTCTGTTCTGGTAATCGATTACCAACTTTGGGTAATCGATTACCTCACATGGTAATCGATTACCAAAGGCCAGTAATCGATTACCAGTGCAGACAGTAGCCAATTTTTCGTCCCCTGTTGCATGGTAATCGATTACCATGCTTGGGTAATCGATTACTATGCAGCAAAATGACAGATTACAGCAGTTTTGAGCCCCAAAAAGGGTGTGTAATCCATCCCTAACCCCTTGGTACTCCACATAACACATAATCCTGTCCTAATGTAGGCTCTAGGCCCTTCCATCATGCATTTACCTTGGATTAAACATCATTTACAACATCCTCAAAACAATGGCCATTTACATGCAAATATGGACCATTTTTACAACATTACTCATCAAGACTTCAAGGCTATGAATGTGGCAATGGACAAGTCCCATGCTCACTCAAAATATACAGTTATCCAAGCCATGAATAATAAAACATAAACAAGACTTAGCATATGACCATGAACACTAACAAAAGCATGGAAATGACATCATGCAATATGTTCATGACCTAAGTCTCAAAATACTAATGGTATGCTATGTGCACTCCATAAACTCCTCCAAAAGGTCATGCAATCCCAATGCACCGCATGCCAATCCAACGTCCACTATACGGGCTTCTTGCCCGAAGCTCCTCCCGGCTCATAATGACCTGAAATGTGGTCCCCCAAACACGGGGTGAGATATACGGATATATCTCAGTAAACCAATGGAGCTAGAGGCTCTCTCCACTCCATGGCTCACTAAAATGTATCAAAATGACATAATATGATATGCAAGTAAAACAATATCACCATCCACCTGGAGACACCCAAGAACATCCACTCATGGATTCATGTTCAAGGACTCCATCATATAACTCCTGAGACCGTCCTGGCGCCTCTCCCATGGTTGAGAAGACTCCATGGCAATACCCAACTGGAACTCCTCATGAGCCCTATCCGGCGGACGTCCCACGTTTGGATCATCCTGGCGTCGCTCCCAGAGTCGACTCCACGGCAAAACCCGACTGGCATTCTCACAAGGATGAACCCAGCGGATGACCAAACTCCACTCGTCAACTGGCCAGTGACCACACAATTTTCACACAATACAAGCAATATGCATACAAGCACACAATCACATCATGTCATCACTACATAATCCAACCACAACCTTCCTCTAGGTGTGGTGGAGCTCACTAGGGATTAAACCCAAGTTCCAAGAGTTTACCTCAATACTTAGCAATCCGTTCCAAACGTATGCTCCAATTCAACTTTTCACAATTCCGTCCGTGTGAGGCACCCTACAACAATCATCAAATCCAAATTACACCAAAACTCACTTTTCATCAAAATTCCTCAAATTCCTCTAAGTTAAAAACCTATATTTTTCACCAAATTTTAACATAGCATTTCTAGCTTACAAACATGATTCTAAGGCCTTTTCATCTAATAGCATTTTTGCATTTGGGCTCTCTATCATCACACTTCTAAAATCAAAGGTTTGAACACAAATTCATAGATCTATGAAATCAACTATCAAAAGACCACAAATATACTTACAATGTGTTGTATGATCACCACCAAGGCTTCACTAAACCATTTGAAGATCAAAACTCCAAGAAATCTCCAAAAACACTAATGGGTCGAATCTGAGTTGCTCAAAAACGCGGCCAAAGAGGTGGATTCAAGGCTTCTAAGTGTTACCAATGGCTTTGGAAGGTTGTTTACGATAGATTTCAACACCAAAATCAAGCGATTCGGTGGAGAAACGAAGAAATGGGAAGAAATGGAAGAAATGGTGAAAATGGTGTTCTTGGCTCCTTTTGGCAGGGCTGTGCGCGAGGGTGGGAAGAAGAAAGGAAGGAAAGAAGGAAAGAAAAGGAGGTGGGGCCAAGTGACTTCGGTCACACGGGTCCCACACGCGATCTAACTTTTACTCCGATAAAAATTCCGATCATAATTCCTTAATCTAAATATTTTTCCAGTCCATGACATATTTTTATTTCTCCAAAATATTGATAAAAATTTCACACCTATTGGTACACTCACATCACAGTATTTTAACACTAAAATTCACTATTCATCAATTTTTCCCAAATTTGCCTATTCACTCAATTTTCCGCCCTGATTCCATCTCCAGCATTACTTTTGTCATTTGAAATCTCTAACTCAGTATTTTGGCCTCATAACACACGGTTGGCAAATTACCATTTTGCCCTTTTTGCCATTTTTGGCCATAATTCTTGGATTTTCACTAATCCATCAACTTTCATTTCTCAATATAATATTAAAATACACATTTAAATATTTGAGGTGTTATATTCACCCCACCTTTTTGAAATTTTGTCCGCAAAATTAAATCATACCTGCTCGCTAACTCAGGATACAGCCGGAGAATCTCGTCCTCCCGCTCCCAAGTAGCCTCCTCAGGTGTGCGGCCTTCCCACTGAATCTTCAGCATGGGAATCACTTTACTTCTCAATCGCTTCTCACTGCGACCCAAAACTGCAATAGGACCAATGGGAGTCTTCAAGTTCTCCCTGATTTCAATATTATCCGGCATCACAACATGTGATTCATCCGGAACATAACGTCGCAACTGCGACACATGAAAAACATCATGTAAATTAGATAACTGCGGGGGTAAGGCAAGCTGATAGGCCACCAATCCTACTCTTTTCATAATCTGATATGGCCCAATGAATCGTGGACTCAGCTTCCTCACACCCAACGCACGGCCAACACCTGTGACCGGCGACAAACGTACAAATACATGGTCACCTTCCTCAAATTCCAGCGGTCTATGCTTATGGTCATAATAGCTTTTCTGCCGATTCTGTGCCTGTTTCAATTTTTCTCTGATCATTTCAATTTGCACTGTTGTTTCCTGCACAAAATCCGGACCAAATCTTTCTTTATCGCCTACCTCAATCCAACAAGTGGGCGTACGACACCTCCTGCCATACAAAACCTCATATGGTGCCATACCCAGACTGGAATGAAAACTGTTATTATAAGAAAATTCCACCAGTGGTAAGTACCTATCCCAGGCATTACCCTGTTCCAGTGTGCAAGCTCTCAGCATATCCTCAAGTGTCTGTATGGTCCTCTCAGTCTGACCATCGGTCTGCGGGTGATAAGCAGTGCTCAGTCGAAGCTGAGTGCCAAAAGCCTGCTGCAAAGCTCCCCAAAATCGGGAAGTAAACTTCGGGTCCCGATCACTAACAATGCTAATCGGTATCCCATGGAGTCTAACAATCTCCTTTACATATAATGTAGCTAACTTCTCTGTAGTGTAGTCCACTCGTACTGGTAGAAAATGTGCAGACTTCGTAAGTCGGTCCACAATAACCCAAATTGAATCATAACCAGCTTGAGTTCGCGGCAATCCCACAACAAAATCCATTGAAATACTCTCCCATTTCCCTTCAGGTATATCCAGCGGCTGAAGTAATCCAGCAGGTTTCTGATGCTCTATTTTCACTTTTTGACAAACCAAGCACTTAGACACGTACTCGGCAACATCCCTTTTCATCCTAGGCCACCAGAACTTAACTTTCAAATCTTGGTACATTTTTGTGGCACCTGGGTGGATAGCATATTGACCCTTGTGGGCCTCAGTCATAACTTCCTCTGCAAGTTCCTTGGGCACAACAATCCTGCCCTGATATAACAACAATCCCTGTTCATTAACAGATATGCCACTCTGGCCTTTCAGGTACTTAATACTTTCATTTCTGATTTGTGTCTCTTTAATCTTCTCGTGCAGCTCGTTCTCAATTCGGGTCAACTCCATATCACACATTCTTCCTGCAAAGAAATCCGTTATTTTCATATCACGGAATTGCTCAATCACTTCATTGTCCCACATCATCATATGAGATAAGTTAACAGACTTCCTACTCAATGCATCTGCCACAACATTGGCCTTTCCCGGGTGGTATTTCAGCTCAAAGTCATAATCTTTCAAAAATTCAACCCATCTACGTTGCCTCATATTCAGCTCCTTCTGATCAAATAAATATTTCAAGCTTTTATGGTCGCTGAACACATCAAACTTCATTCCATACAGAAAATGCCTCCAAATTTTCAAGGCAAACACAATAGCAGCCAATTCTAAGTCATGCGTCGGATAATTTTCTTCATGCGGCCTCAACTGCCTAGACGCATATGCAATCACTTTTCCTTCCTGCATCAGCACGCTCCCCAAACCTTTCTTAGAAGCATCACAATATAACACAAACTCACCCTCCGGGTCAGGTAGAGTCAACACCGGAGCAGTAGTCAATTTCTCTTTAAGTAGCATAAAGCAGTCCTCACATTCCTGGGTCCACACAAAAGGAGTATCCTTCCGTGTCAATCGAGTCAACGGTAGAACCATTGCAGAAAATCCCTGTATAAATCGGCGATAATAGCCAGCAAGCCCCAGAAAACTTCTAATTTCAGTCACAGTCTTAGGTCGTTCCCAGTCACTCACCGCTTCAATCTTGCTTGGATCCACTGCAACACCGCTTGCAGAAATAACATGACCCAAAAATTGCACCTCAGATAACCAGAATTCACACTTAGACGGTTTAGCATACAGTTTCTTATCTTTCAACACCTGCAACACAGTTCTCAAGTGGTCGACGTGCTCCTCCTTACTCTTAGAATAGATTAAAATGTCATCGATAAAAACAATTACAAACTGGTCCAAAAACGGTTTAAAGATGCGGTTCATATAGTCCATGAACACCGCAGGGGCATTCGTAAGCCCAAAAGGAATCACTTGATATTCAAAATGTCCATATCTGGATCGGAAAGCTGTTTTAGGTACATCCTCTTGTTTAATCCGAATCTGGTGATATCCGGACCGAAGATCAATCTTTGAAAATACGCAGGCACCCCTCAACTGATCTAATAAGTCATCGATACGCGGTAATGGGTACCGGTTCTTAATAGTCACTTTATTCAACTGTCGGTAGTCAGTGCACAATCTCATGCTACCATCCTTTTTCTTTACAAATATCACCGGTGCTCCCCACGGAGACACACTCGGCCTAATAAAATTCTTCGAAGACAGTTCTTCAATATGTTTCTTCAATTCAGCCAATTCAAGTGGCGACATCCGATATGGAGCCAAGGAGATCGGCCCCACACCAGGCAATAAATCAATTGAGAATTCAATCTCTCTCTCAGGTGGGAATTCCGGTATCTCATCCGGAAATACATCCTCAAACTCATTTACAACCGGAATAGTAGAAATCTCCTCCTTTTTATCACCCACCAATCCGCCCAACAGAACATAACCCAAATCTCCAGCCTTCAAGGCTTTCACAGTTTGACTTACTGACAAATACAGAGACGGACAAACAGACGGCCTCTCGTGAGATAGCAACAACCTCTTCCCGCAGCAATCAATCATTGCGCAGTTCCGAGACAACCAATCCATTCCCAAAATCAAATTGACAGAGGCCAGGGGTAAGATAATTAAATCAATGGTGTAACCCCTGCCTAAATAAGTGAACTTTACATCTTCACAAATCCAAGACGACTCACTAACCTCGCCTGTAGCAGTAGTAATACGCATCGGAGGAACCATCCGTGTTACCTTTAAGTCCAACGCCTTAGCCACATAGTCCGCCACAAATGAATGTGTTGCTCCCGAATCAAACAACACAGATAAATCAACATTAGATAGAAAAATTATACCTTTGACCAAATTCGGAGCCTTTTCAGTACGTTGTGCATTTGTAGTATAAACTCGTCCCACAGTAGGAACAACAGCAATAGGAGCAGCAGTAGTAGTAGTAGCTGGCGGCAAGGCCTGCAGATTCGCAGCTTGCCCCGAAGAAGATGTACAATTTCTAGCAAAGTGGCCACTCTGACCACATCTAAAACAATTCGACGTACCAGCACCACATACACCTCTGTGGTATTTCCCACACTTCCCACATTGTGGGGTAAAATATCTGTTCGAAGCACCACCACCACCAGTATTTCCACCCCTCTTGAACTGACCAGGAGGCTGCCTCACATGCAACCCCCTACCTCTATTATTATTATTGAAACCTCCTCTGTTAGTATTTCCAGAAGGACCAGGTGTCCTCTTAACATCTTGCTCTTTTGTCGAATCAGATTTCGGATACCTCCCATAAACAGTCTCGACCCTCTTACATTGGGTCACCAAATCAGCAAAGTTTCTCACCGCCGTATTAGACATCCTCTTAGCAATCTTCTCACTCAGCCCTCGTTGAAATTTAGCTGACAAGAATTCCGGAGTAGGTAGAGTACCTCCATAATTAGCAAACTTGACAAGTTCATTAAATTTCGCCACATAGGCATCCACAGTCATAACTCCCTGTACCAGATTATCGAATTCACCTTGCTTTGCCTCCCGAACATCGCGGGGAAAATATTCTTCATGAAATAAACCTTCGAATAAAGTCCAAGTAAGAACCTCACCCTGAATAACAAATGGGCGAGACGCATTGTCCCACCACTCCTGGGCATCACCCTCCAGCATATAAATAGAATATAACAACTTCTGCGGATCTTGGCATCTCATAACTTGAAAAATCTTATCCATACCCCTCAACCAAGCTGTGACCTCCTTTGGGTCCCTTGACCCCAGAAATGCGGGTGGCTTATGTTTCCTAAAAGATATGAGCCTACGCTCATCGTCAGCATTATCAAGCACCTGCCCAGCAGCCCCAGTGGATTGGGCAACAGATGATGGATCAGGAACATAGCTAGGGTCAGTAGTAGTATGATGACTAGCCTCACCAGTGTGGTGACTAGCCCCACTCTCCCCCTGTTGAGGAGTAACTGATGGCGTCGGTGTAGGAGTCACCGTAGCCGTATGTGGAGGTGTATTCTCCCTCCTAGGACGACCTCTATCCGCCCTCATCTCAGCCATAAAGGCCTGCATCATATCCTGATTAGCTTTCATCAGGTTCTCTGTCATATTTCTATTTGCAGTCGTTTCCGCCTGCAGAGCATTCAGTACTGCAGTGACCGGATCCGGTGGCAAAGGACCTGCACCACGTGCCCCACGGCGACCTCGTGCCCTACTCATGATATCTGTACATGTAACACAAAGGAATGAGTTGATCAGACCCACACTGAGGAATCACATATACATTTATCATAAATAGTTCACAGATAGCTATGACACACAAGATACAACATACACAAACAATCAGAGTTCCCTAAACAACACTGCTCTGATACCATAAAATGTAACAGCCCGTTGTACACCGGTATTGTTAACATTGATTATGATATTAAGCGCAGTTACAATCACAGTGATTAGGTTAATTAAATTACGGGCAAATTTTTCTTTTAACATATTCCTTTTCTTTTACATCAATACATTCTCCGTAATCAATTAAAACCACACTATAATTGTAAATGCCATTTGCGGAATCATACACTTTCTAACGTCATAAATCTTTCTTTTTATTCACTTCATTTAAACTCACCATCTTACTCTCACAATTTACCAAGTTATAGTCCTTTACGTTATCTACGCGTGGATTCAAACCACGTACCATTTGGAGTTCTACCCATCAAGTTATGCCCCTTTCTTTTTGTCTAGAAAAACCAGAATTTTCAAAATTTACACTGTGGTAATCGATTACCAGTGGGTGGTAATCGATTACCACCTGTCAAAAATGAGGCAGTAGCCAATTTTCTCAATCCTCTGTTCTGGTAATCGATTACCAACTTTGGGTAATCGATTACCTCACATGGTAATCGATTACCAAAGGCCAGTAATCGATTACCAGTGCAGACAGTAGCCAATTTTTCGTCCCCTGTTGCATGGTAATCGATTACCATGCTTGGGTAATCGATTACTATGCAGCAAAATGACAGATTACAGCAGTTTTGAGCCCCAAAAAGGGTGTGTAATCCATCCCTAACCCCTTGGTACTCCACATAACACATAATCCTGTCCTAATGTAGGCTCTAGGCCCTTCCATCATGCATTTACCTTGGATTAAACATCATTTACAACATCCTCAAAACAATGGCCATTTACATGCAAATATGGACCATTTTTACAACATTACTCATCAAGACTTCAAGGCTATGAATGTGGCAATGGACAAGTCCCATGCTCACTCAAAATATACAGTTATCCATGCCATGAATAATAAAACATAAACAAGACTTAGCATATGACCATGAACACTAACAAAAGCATGGAAATGACATCATGCAATATGTTCATGACCTAAGTCTCAAAATACTAATGGTATGCTATGTGCACTCCATAAACTCCTCCAAAAGGTCATGCAATCCCAATGCACCGCATGCCAATCCAACGTCCACTATACGGGCTTCTTGCCCGAAGCTCCTCCCGGCTCATAATGACCTGAAATGTGGTCCCCCAAACACGGGGTGAGATATACGGATATATCTCAGTAAACCAATGGAGCTAGAGGCTCTCTCCACTCCATGGCTCACTAAAATGTATCAAAATGACATAATATGATATGCAAGTAAAACAATATCACCATCCACCTGGAGACACCCAAGAACATCCACTCATGGATTCATGTTCAAGGACTCCATCATATAACTCCCGAGACCGTCCTGGCGCCTCTCCCATGGTTGAGAAGACTCCATGGCAATACCCAACCGGAACTCCTCATGAGCCCTATCCGGCGGACGTCCCACGTTTGGATCATCCTGGCGTCGCTCCCAGAGTCGACTCCACGGCAAAACCCGACTGGCATTCTCACAAGGATGAACCCAGCGGATGACCAAACTCCACTCGTCAACTGGCCAGTGACCACACAATTTTCACACAATACAAGCAATATGCATACAAGCACACAATCACATCATGTCATCACTACATAATCCAACCACAACCTTCCTCTAGGTGTGGTGGAGCTCACTAGGGATTAAACCCAAGTTCCAAGAGTTTACCTCAATACTTAGCAATCCGTTCCAAACGTATGCTCCAATTCAACTTTTCACAATTCCGTCCGTGTGAGGCACCCTACAACAATCATCAAATCCAAATTACACCAAAACTCACTTTTCATCAAAATTCCTCAAATTCCTCTAAGTTAAAAACCTATATTTTTCACCAAATTTTAACATAGCATTTCTAGCTTACAAACATGATTCTAAGGCCTTTTCATCTAATAGCATTTTTGCATTTGGGCTCTCTATCATCACACATCTAAAATCAAAGCTTTGAACACAAATTCATAGATCTATGAAATCAACTATCAAAAGACCACAAATATACTTACAATGTGTTGTATGATCACCACCAAGGCTTCACTAAACCATTTGAAGATCAAAACTCCAAGAAATCTCCAAAAACACTAATGGGTCGAATCTGAGTTGCTCAAAAACGCGGCCAAAGAGGTGGATTCAAGGCTTCTAAGTGTTACCAATGGCTTTGGAAGGTTGTTTACGATAGATTTCAACACCAAAATCAAGCGATTCGGTGGAGAAACGAAGAAATGGGAAGAAATGGAAGAAATGGTGAAAATGGTGTTCTTGGCTCCTTTTGGCAGGGCTGTGCGCGAGGGTGGGAAGAAGAAAGGAAGGAAAGAAGGAAAGAAAAGGAGGTGGGGCCAAGTGACTTCGGTCACACGGGTCCCACACGCGATCTAACTTTTACTCCGATAAAAATTCCGATCACAATTCCTTAATCTAAATATTTTTCCAGTCCATGACATATTTTTATTTCTCCAAAATATTGATAAAAATTTCACACCTATTGGTACACTCACATCACAGTATTTTAACAATAAAATTCACTATTCATCAATTTTTCCCAAATTTGCCTATTCACTCAATTTTCCGCCCTGATTCCATCTCCAGCATTACTTTTGTCATTTGAAATCCCTAACTCAGTATTTTGGCCTCATAACACACGGTTGGCAAATTACCATTTTGCCCTTTTTGCCATTTTTGGCCATAATTCTTGGATTTTCACTAATCCATCAACTTTCATTTCTCAATATAATATTAAAATACACATTTAAATATTTGAGGTGTTATAGAAAAAGGATTCCGTCGAAGATTTTTGACGGAAAATGAATTCCATCGAAAACAGATGAATAAAATAAATGCAAAAGAAATTGATTTTGTGAAGTTTTTCGACGGAAAATGGATTCGGTCGAAGATTTTTTACGGAAAATGTATTCCGTCGAAAATGGATGAATAAAATAAATGCAAAAGAAATTGATTTTGTGATGTTTTTTGACGGAAAAAGAATTGCGACGAAAACGAATTAATAAAATAAATGCAAAAGAAATTGATTTTTTGAAGTTTTTCGACGGAAAATGGATTCCGTAGAAGATTTTTGATGGAAAATGGATTTCGTCGAAGATTTTTGATGCAATATGGATTTCGTCGAAAACGGATGAATAAAATAAATGCAAAAGAAATTGATTTTGTGAAGTTTTTCGACGGAAAATGGATTCCGTCGAAGATTTTTGACGGAAAATGAATTCCATCGAAAACGGATGAATAAAATAAATGCAAAAGAAATTGATTTTGTGAAGCTTTTCGACGGAAAATGGATTTCGTCGAAGATTTTTGACTGAAAATGTATTCCGTCGAAAACGGTTGAATAAAATAAATGCATAAGAAATTGATTTTATGAAGTTTTTCGATGAAAATGGATTCCGTCGAACATTTTTGACGAAAAATGTATTCCGTCGAAAACGGATGAATAAAATAAATGCAAAAGAAATTGATTTTGTGAAGTTTTTCGACGGAAAACAAATTCCGTCGAAAACGGATGAATAAAATAAATGCAAAAGAAATTGTTTTTGTGAAGATTTTTGACGGAAAATGGATTCCGTCGAAGATTTTTGACGGAAATGAATTCCATCGAAAACGGATGAATAAAATAAATGCAAAAGAAATTGATTTCGTGAAGATTTTCGACGGAAAATGGATTCGGTCGAAGGTTTTTTACGGAAAATGTATTCCGTCGAAAACGGATGAATAAAATAAATGCAAAAGAAATTGATTTTGTGAAGTTTTTCGACGGAAAATGGATTCCGTGGAAGATTTTTGATGGAAAATGGATTCCGTCGAAGATTTTTGAAAATGGATTTCGTCGAAATGAATTCCTTCGAAAACGGAAGAATAAAATAAATTCAAAAGAAATTGATTTTGTGAAGTTTTTCGACGGAAAAAGGATTCTGTCGAAGATTTTTGACGGAAAATGAATTCCGTCAAAAATGAATGAATAAAATAAATGCAAAAGAAATTGATTTTTTGAAGTTTTTCGACGAAAAATGGGTTCCGTCGAAGATTTTTGACGCAAAATGTATTCCGTCAAAAACGGATGAATAAAATAAATGCAAAAGAAATTGATTTTGTGAAGTTTTTTGACGACAAATGGATTCCGTAGAAGTTTTTTGACGAAAAATGTATTCCGTCGAAAACGGAAGACTAAAATAAATGGAAAAGAGATTATTTTGTGAAGATTTTTGACGGAAAAAGGATTCCGTCGAAGATTTTTGACGGAAAATGAATTCCATCGAAAACGGATGAATAAAATAAATGCAAAAGAAATTGATTTTGTGAAGTTTTTCGACGGAAAATGGATTCGGTCGAAGATTTTTGACGGAAAATGAATTCCATCGAAAACGGATGAATAAAATAAATGCAAAAGAAATTGATTTTGTGAAGCTTTTCGTCGGAAAATGGATTTCGTCGACGATTTTTGACGGAAAATGAATTCCGTCGAAAAGGGATGAATAAAATAAATGCATAAGAAATTGATTTTATGAAGTTTTTCGATGAAAAATGGATTCTGTCGAACATTTTTGACGAAAAATGTATTCCGTCGAAAACGGATGAATAAAATAAATGCAAAAGAAATTGATTTTGTGAAGTTTTTCGACGGAAAACAAATTCCATCGAAAACGGATGAATAAAATAAATGCAAAAGAAATTGTTTTTGTGAAGATTTTGGACGGAAAAAGGATTCCGTCGAAGATTTTTGACGGAAAATGAATTCCATCGAAAACAGATGAATAAAATAAATGCAAAAGAAATTGATTTTGTGAAGTTTTTCGACAAAATATGGATTTCGTGTATTCGAAAACGGATGAATAAAATAAATGCAAAAGAAATTGATTTTGTGATGTTTTTCGACGGAAAAAGAATTGCGTCGAAAACGGATTAATAAAATAAATGCAAAAGAAATTGATTTTTTGAAGTTTTTCGTTTTTTTTTGATGGAAAATGGATTTCATCGAAGATTTTTGATGCAATATGGATTTCGTCGAAAACGGATGAATAAAATAAATGCAAAAGAAATTGATTTTGTGAAGTTTTTCGACGGAAAATGGATTCCGTCGAAGATTTTTGACGGAAAATGAATTCCATCGAAAACGGATGAATAAAATAAATGCAAAAGAAATTGATTTTGTGAAGCTTTTCGACGGAAAATGGATTTCGTCGAAGATTTTTGACTGAAAATGTATTCCGTCGAAAACGGTTGAATAAAATAAATGCATAAGAAATTGATTTTATGAAGTTTTTCGATGAAAAATGGATTCCGTCGAACATTTTTGACGAAAAATGTATTCCGTCGAAAACGGATGAATAAAATAAATGCAAAAGAAATTGATTTTGTGAAGTTTTTCGACGGAAAACAAATTCCGTCGAAAACGGATGAATAAAATAAATGCAAAAGAAATTGTTTTTGTGAAGATTTTTGACGGAAAATGGATTCCGTCGAAGATTTTTGACGGAAAATGAATTCCATCGAAAACGGATGAATAAAATAAATGCAAAAGAAATTGATTTTGTGAAGTTTTTTGACGGAAAATGGATTCGGTCGAAGATTTTTTACGGAAAATGTATTCCGTCGAAAACGGATGAATAAAATAAATGCAAAAGAAATTGATTTTGTGTTGTTTTTCGACGGAAAAAGAATTGCGTCGAAAACGGATTAATAATTTAAATGCAAAAGAAATTGATTTTTTGAAGTTTTTCGACGGAAAATGGATTCCGTAGAAGATTTTTGATGGAAAATGGATTTCGTCGATGATTTTTGATGCAATATGGATTTCGTCGAAAACGGATGAATAAAATAAATGCAAAAGAAATTGATTTTGTGAAGTTTTTCGATGGAAAATGGATTCCGTCGAAGATTTTTGACGGAAAATGAATTCCATCGAAAACGGATGAATAAAATAAATGCAAGAGAAATTGATTTTGTGAAGCTTTTCGACGAAAAATGGATTTCGTCGAAGATTTTTGACTGAAAATGTATTCCGTCGAAAACGGTTGAATAAAATAAATGCAAAAGAAATTGATTTTGTGAAGTTTTTCGACGGAAAACGGATTCCGTCGAGAATGGATGAATAAAATAAATGCAAAAGAAATTGATTTTATGAAGTTTTTCGACGAAAAATGTATTCCGTCGAAGATTTTTGACGGAAAATGAATTCCGTCGAAAATGGATGAATAAAATAAATGCAAAAGAAATTGATTTTATCAAGTTTTTCGACGAAAAATGTATTTCGTCGAAAACGGATTAATAAAATAAATGTAAAAGAAATTGATTTTGTGAAGATTTTCGACGGAAAACAAATTCCGTCGAAAACGGATGAATAAAATAAATGCAAAAGAAATTGATTTTGTGAAGTTTTTCGACGGAAAATGGATTCCGTCGAAGATTTTTGACGGAAAATGAATTCCATCGAAAACGGATGAATAAAATAAATGCAAAAGAAATTGATTTGGTGAAGCTTTTCGACGGAAAATGGATTTCGTCGAAGATTTTTGACTGAAAATGTATTCCGTCGAAAACGGTTGAATAAAATAAATGCATAAGAAATTGATTTTATGAAGTTTTTCGATGAAAAATGGATTCCGTCGAACATTTTTGACGAAAAATGTATTCCGTCGAAAACGGATGAATAAAATAAATGCAAAAGAAATTGATTTTGTGAAGTTTTTCGACGGAAAACAAATTCCGTCGAAAACGGATGAATAAAATAAATGCAAAAGAAATTGATTTTGTGAAGTTTTTCGACGGAAAATGGATTCCATCGAAAACGGATGAATAAAATAAATGCAAAAGAAATTGATTTTGTGAAGTTTTTCGACGGAAAATGGATTCCGATTTTTTACGAAAACGGAAAACGGATGAATAAAATAAATGCAAAAGAAATTGATTTTGTGATGTTTTTCGACGGAAAAAGAATTGCGTCGAAAACGGATTAATAAAATAAATGCAAAAGAAATTGATTTTTTGAAGTTTTTCGACGGAAAATGGATTCCGTAGAAGATTTTTGATGGAAAATGGATTTCGTCGATGATTTTTGATGCAATATGGATTTCGTCGAAAACGGATGAATAAAATAAATGCAAAAGAAATTGATTTTGTGAAGTTTTTCGACGGAAAATGGATTCCGTCGAAGATTTTTGACGGAAAATGAATTCCATCGAAAACGGATGAATAAAATAAATGCAAGAGAAATTGATTTTGTGAAGCTTTTCGACGGAAAATGGATTTCGTCGAAGATTTTTGATTGAAAATGTATTCCGTCGAAAACGGTTGAATAAAATAAATGCAAAAGAAATTGATTTTGTGAAGTTTTTCGACGGAAAACGGATTCCGTCGAGAATGGATGAATAAAATAAATTCAAAAGAAATTGATTTTATGAAGTTTTTCGACGAAAAATATATTTCGTCGAAGATTTTTGACGGAAAATGAATTCCGTCGAAAATGGATGAATAAAATAAATGCAAAAGAAATTGATTTTATCAAGTTTTTCGACGAAAAATGTATTTCGTCGAAAACAGATTAATAAAATAAATGTAAAAGAAATTGATTTTGTGAAGATTTTTAACGGAAAATGAATTCCGTCGAAAATGAAGTTTTTCGACGGAAAATGGATTCCGTAGAAGATTTTTTATGGAAAATGGTTTCCGTCGAAGATTTTTGATGGAAAATGAATTCCTTCGAAAACGGATGAATAAAATAAATGCAAAAGAAATTGATTTTGTGAAGTTTTTCGACGGAAAATGGATTCCGTCGAAGATTTTTGACGGAAAATGAATTCCGTCGAAAATGGATGAATAAAATAAATGCAAAAGAAATTGATTTTATGAAGTTTTTCGACGAAAAAAGGATTCTGTCGAAGATTTTTGACGCAAAATGTATTCCGTCGAAAACGGATGAATAAAATAAATGCAAAAGAAATTGATTTTGTGAAGTTTTTCGACGGAAAATAAATTACGTCGAAAACGGATGAATAAAATAAATGCAAAAGAAATTGTTTTTGTGATGATTTGACGAAAAATGGATTCCGTCGAAGATTTTTGACGGAAAATGAATTCCATCGAAAACGGATGAATAAAATAAATGCAAAAGAAATTTATTTTGTGAAGTTTTTCGACGGAAAATGGATTTGGTCGAAGATTTTTTACGGAAAATGTATTCCGTCGAAAACGGATGAATAAAATAAATGCAAAAGAAATTGATTTTGTGATGTTTTTTGACGGAAAAAGAATTGCGTCGAAAACGGATTAATAAAATAAATGCAAAAGAAATTGATTATTTGAAGTTTTTCGACGGAAAATGGATTCCGTGGAAGATTTTTGATGGAAAATGGATTTCGTCGAAGATTTTTGATGGAATACGGATTTCGTCGAAAACGGATGAATAAAATAAATGCAAAAGAAATTGATTTTGTGAAGTTTTTCGACGGAAAATGGATTCCGTCGTAGATTTTTGACGGAAAATGAATTCCATCGAAAACGGATGAATAAAATAAATGCAAAAGAAATTGATTTTGTGAAGCTTTTTGTAACAGCCCGTTGTACACCGGTATTGCTAACATTGATTATGATATTAAGCGCAGTTACAATCACAGTGATTAGATTAATTAAATTACGGGCAAATTTTTCCTTTAACATGTTCCTTTTCTTTTCCGTAAATACTTTTTCCGTAATCAATTAAAACCACACTATAATTGTAAATGCCATTTGCGGAATCATACACTTTATAACATCATAAATCATTCTTTTTATTCATTTCATTTAGACTCACCACGTTACTCTCATCTTTTACCAAGTTGTAGTCCTTTACGTTGTCTACGCGTGGTTTCAAACCACGTATCATTTGGAGTTCTACCCATCAAGTTATGCCCCTTTCTTTAAGTCACGAAAACCTGAATTTTCAAAAATTGCACTGTGGTAATCGATTACCAGTGGGTGGTAATCGATTACCACCTGTCAAAAATGAGGCAGTAGCCAAATTTTGACCTCCTCTGTTCTGGTAATCGATTACCAACCTTGGGTAATCGATTACCTCACATGGTAATCGATTACCAAGCCTCAGTAATCGATTACCAGTGAAGACAGAAGCTGATTTTTCGTCCCCTGTTGCATGGTAATCGATTACCATGCTTGGGTAATCGATTACTATGCAGCAAAATGACAGATTACAGCTGTTTTGAGCCCCAAAAAGGGTGTGTAATCCATCCCTAACCCCTTGATACTCCACATAACACATAATCATGTCCTAATGTTGGCTCTAGGCCCTTCCATCATGCATTTTCCTTAAGTTTAACATCAATTACATCATTCTCAAATAATGGCCATTTACATGTACATATGGACCATTTTTACATCATTACACATCAAGACTTCAAGGCTATGAATGTGGCAATGGACAAGTCCCATGCTCACTCAAAATATACAGTTATCCAAGCCATGAATAAACAAACATAAACAAGACTTAGCATATGACCATGAACACCAACAAAAGCATGGAAAATGATATCATGCAATATGTTCATGACCTAAGTCTCAAAATACTAATGGTATGCTATGTGCACTCCATAAACTCCTCCAAAAAGCCATGCAATCCAATGCACCGCATGCCCATCCAACGTCCACTATACGGGCTTCTTGCCCGAAGCTCCTCCCGGCTCATAGTGACCTGAAATGTGGTCCCCCAAACACGGGGTGAGATATACGGATATATCTCAGTAAACCAATGGAGCTAGAGGCTCTCTCCACTCCATGGCTCACTAAAATGTATCAAAATGACATAATATGGCATGCAAGTAAAACAATATCACCATCCTCCTGGAGACACCCAAGAACATCCACTCATGGATTCATGTTCAAGGACTCCATCATATAACTCCCTGGACAGTCCTGGCGCCTCTCCCATGGTTGAGAAGACTCCATGGCAATACCCAACCGGAACTCCTCATGAGCCCTATCCGGCGGACGTCCCACGTTTGGATCATCCTGGCGCCGCTCCCAGAGTCGACTCCACGGCAATACCCGACTGGCATTCTCACAAGGATGAATCCAGCGGATGACCAAACTCCACTTGTCAACTGATCAGCGACCACACAATTTTCACACAATACAAGCAATATGCATACAAGCACACAAACACATCATGTCATCACTACATCATCCAACCACTACCTTCCTCTAGGTGTGGTGGAGCTCACTAGGGATTAAACCCAAGTTCCAAGAGTTTACCTTAACACGAGCAACACCGTTCCAAACGTATGCTCCAAATCAACTTTTCTCAAATCCAACCGTGTGAGGCACCCTACAACAATCATCAATTCCCAATTACACAAAAACTCATTTTTCATCAAAATTCCTCAAAATTCTCTAAGTTAAAAACCTAGATTTTTCACCAAAATTTAACATAGAATTTCTAGCTTACAAACATGATTCTAAGGCCTTTTCATCTAATAGCATTTTTGCATTTGGGCTCTCTATCATCACACATCTAAAATCAAAGGTTTGAACACATATTCATAGATCTAAGAAATCAACTATCAAAAGACCACAAATATACTTACAATGGGTAGTATGATCGCCACCAAGGCTTCACTAAACCATTTGAAGCCCAAAATTCCAAGAAATCTTCAAAAACACTTATGGGTCGGATCTGACTTTGCTTAAAACGCGGCCAAAGAGTTGGATTCAAGGCTTCTAAGTGCTACCAATGGCTTTGGAAGGTTGTTTACGATAGATTTCAACACCAAAATCAAGCGATTCGGTGGAGAAACGAAGAAATGGGAGAAATGGTGAAAAATGGTGGAAATGGCTTCTTTCTTCACTGTGAGCGCGCGAGGAGGGAGGAGAAAAAGAGAAGGAAGAAGGAAGAAAAGGGAGGTGGGGCCAAGTGACTTCGGTCACACGGGTCCCACACGCGATCTAACTTTAACTCCGATAAAATTTCCGATCACAAATCCTTAATCTAAATATTTTTCCAGTCCATGACATATTTTTCTTTCTCCAAAATAATGATAAAATTTCACACCTATCGGTACACTCGCATCACAGTATTTTAACACTTAAAAATCACCATTCATCGATTTTTCCCAAATTTGCCTATTTACTCAATTTTTCGCCCTGATTCCATTTCCAACCTTACTTTTGTCATTTGAAATCTCTAACTCAGTATTTAAGCCTCCTATCACACGGTTGGCAAATTACAACTTTGCCCTTTTGCCCCTTTTGGCCATAATACTTGGATTTTCACTAATCCATCAACTTTCATTTCACAATATAACATTAAAATAAACATTTAAATACTTGAGGTGTTATATTCACCCCACCTTTTTGAAATTTTGTCCGCAAAATTAAATCATACCTGCTCGCCAACTCAGGATACAGCCGGAGAATCTCGTCCTCCCGCTCCCAAGTAGCCTCCTCAGGTGTGCGGCCTTCCCACTGAATCTTCAGCATGGGAATCACTTTACTTCTTAGTCTCTTTTCACTGCGGTCCAATACTGCAATAGGACCGATGGGAGTCTTCAAGTTCTCCCTGATTTCAATATTATCCGGCATCACAATATGTGACTCATCCGGAACATAACGTCGCAACTGCGACACATGAAAAACATCATGTAGATTAGATAACTGCGGGGGTAAGGCAAGCTGATAGGCCACCAATCCTACTCTTTTCATAATCTGATATGGCCCAATGAACCGTGGACTCAGCTTCCTCACACCCAACGCACGGCCAACACCTGTGACCGGCGACAGACGCACAAATACATGGTCACCTTCCTCAAATTCGAGCGGTCTATGCTTATTGTCATAGTAACTTTTCTGCCGATTCTGTGCCTGTTTCAACTTTTCTCTGATCATTTCAATTTGCACTGTCGTTTCCTGCACAAAATCCGGACCAAATCTTTCTTTATCGCCTACCTCAGTCCAACAAGTGGGCGTACGACACCTCCTGCCATATAAAACCTCGTATGGTGCCATACCCAGACTGGAATGAAAACTGTTGTTATAAGAAAACTCCACCAGTGGCAAGTACCTATCCCAGGCATTACCCTGTTCCAGTGTGCAAGCTCTCAGCATATCCTCAAGTGTCTGTATGGTCCTTTCAGTCTGACCATCAGTCTGCGGGTGATAAGCAGTGCTCAGCCGAAGCTGAGTGCCAAAAGCCTGCTGCAAAGCTCCCCAAAATCGTGAAGTAAACTTCGGGTCCCGATCACTCACAATGCTAATCGGTATCCCATGGAGCCTAACAATCTCCTTAACATAAAGTGTAGCCAACTTCTCTGTGGTATAATCCACTCGTACTGGTAGAAAATGTGCAGACTTCGTGAGTCGGTCCACAATAACCCAAATTGAATCATAACCAGCTTGAGTTCTCGGTAGTCCAACAACAAAATCCATTGAAATACTTTCCCATTTCCATTCAGGTATATCCAGCGGCTGAAGTAATCCAGCAGGTTTCTGATGCTCTATTTTCACTTTCTGACACACCAAGCACTTAGACACGTACTCGGCAACATCCCTCTTCATACCAGGCCACCAGAACTTAACTTTCAAGTCTTGATACATTTTTGTGGCACCTGGGTGGATAGCATATTGACCCTTGTGGGCCTCAGTCATAACTTTCTCTGCAAGTTCCTTGGGCACAACAATCCTGCCCTGATATAACAACAATCCCTGTTCATTAACAGATATGCCACTCCGGCCTTTCAAATATTTAATACTTTCATTCCGAATTTGAGTCTCTTTAATCCTCTCATGCAGCTCGTTCTCAATTCGAGTCAACTCCATGTCACACATTCTTCCTGCAAAGAAATCCGTTATTTTCATATCACGGAATTGCTCAATCACTTCATTGTCCCACATCATCATATGAGATAAATTGACAGACTTCCTACTCAATGCATCTGCCACAACATTAGCTTTTCCCGGGTGGTATTTCAACTCAAAATCATAATCTTTCAGGAATTCAACCCATCTACGCTGCCTCATATTCAGCTCCTTCTGATCAAATAAATATTTCAAGCTTTTATGGTCGCTGAACACAGCAAACTTCATCCCATACAGAAAATGCCTCCAAATTTTCAAGGCAAACACAATAGCAGCCAATTCTAAGTCATGCGTCGGATAATTTTCTTCATGTGGCCTCAACTGCCTAGACGCATATGCAATAACTTTTCCTTCCTGCATCAGCACGCTCCCTAAACCTTTCTTAGAAGCGTCACAATATAATACAAACTCACCCTCCGGATCAGGTAGAGTCAACACCGGAGCAGTAGTCAATTTCTCTTTCAGTAGCAGAAAACAGTCCTCACATTCCTGGGTCCACACAAAAGGAGTATCCTTTCGTGTCAATCGAGTCAACGGTAGAACCATTGTAGAAAATCCCTGAATAAATCGGCGATAATAGCCAGCAAGCCCCAGAAAACTTCTAATCTCAGTCACAGTCTTAGGTCTTTCCCAGTCACTCACCGCTTCAATCTTGCTTGGATCCACTGCAACACCACTTGCCGAAATAACGTGACCCAAAAATTGTACCTCAGACAACCAGAATTCACACTTAGACGGTTTAGCATATAGTTTCTTGTCTTTCAACACCTGCAACACAGTCCTCAAATGGTCAACGTGCTCCTCCTTACTCTTAGAGTAGATTAAAATGTCATCAATGAATACAATTACAAACTGGTCCAAAAACGGTTTGAAAATGCGGTTCATATAGTCCATAAACACCGCCGGGGCATTAGTAAGCCCGAAAGGAATCACTTGATACTCAAAATGTCCATATCTGGTGATATCCGGACCGGAGATCAATCTTTGAAAATACACAGGCACCCCTCAACTGATCTAACAAATCATCAATACGCGGTAATGGGTACCGGTTCTTTATAGTCACTTTATTCAGCTGTCGGTAGTCAGTGCACAATCTCATGCTACCATCCTTTTTCTTTACAAATATAACCGGTGCTCCCCACGGAGACACACTCGGCCTAATAAAATTCTTCGCAGATAATTCTTCAATGTGTTTCTTCAGCTCAGCCAACTCAAGTGGCGACATCCGGTATGGAGCCAAAGAGATCGGCCCCACACCAGGCAATAAATCAATCGAGAATTCAATCTCTCTCTCTGGTGGGAATTCCGGTATCTCATCCGGAAATACATCCTCAAACTCATTAACAACTGGTATAGTAGAAATCTCTTCCTTTTTATCACCCACCAATCCGCCCAACAAGACATAACCCAAATCTCCAGCCTTCAAGGCTTTCACAGTTTGACTTACAGACAAATACAGAGACGGACAAACAGACGGCCTCTCGTGAGATAACAACAACCTCTTCCCGCAGCAATCAATCATTGCGCAGTTCCGAGACAACCAATCCATCCCCAAAATCAAATTGACAGAGGCCAGGGGTAAGATAATTAAATCAATGGTGTAACCCCTGCCTAAATAAGTGAACTTTACATCTTCACAAATCCAAGACGACTCACTAACCTCGCCTGTAGCAGTAGTAATACGCATCGGAGGAACCATCCGTGTTACCTTTAAGTCCAGCGCCTTAGCCACATAGTCCGCCACAAATGAATGTGTCGCTCCCGAATCAAACAACACAGATAAATCAACATTAGAGAGAAAAATTATACCTTTAACCAAATTCGGAGCCTTTTCAGTACGTTGTGCATTAGTAGTATAAACTCGTCCCACAGTAGGAACAACAGCAATAGGAGCAGCAGTAGTAGTAGTAGCTGGCGGCAAGGCCTGCAGATTCGCAGCCTGCCCCGAAGAAGAAGTACAATTTCTAGCAAAGTGGCCACTCTGACCACATCTAAAACAATTCGACGTACCAGCACCACATACACCTCTGTGGTATTTCCCACACTTCCCACATTGTGGGGTAAAATATCTGTTCGAAGCACCACCACCATCATTATTTCCACCCCTCTTGAACTGACCAGGAGGCTGCCTTACATGCAACCCCCTACCTCTATTGTTATTATTGAAACCTCCTCTATTATTATTAAATCCTCCCCTGTTAGTATTACCAGAAGGACCAGGTGTCCTCTTAACATCTTGCTCTTTTCCCGAATCAGATTTCGGATACCTCCCATAAACAGTCTCGACCCTTTTGCATTGGGTCACCAAATCAGCAAAGTTTCTCACTGCAGTATTAGACATCCTCTTTGCAATCTTCTCACTCAGCCCTCTTTGAAATTTAGCTGACAAGAATTCCGGAGTAGGTAGAGTACCTCCATAATTAGCAAACTTCACAAGCTCATTAAATTTCGCCACATAGGCATCCACAGTCATAACTCCCTGTACTAACTTATCAAATTCACCTTGCTTTGCCTCCCGAACATCGCGGGGAAAATATTCTTCATGAAATAATCCTTCAAACATAGTCCAAGTAAGGACCTCACCCTGAATGACAAATGGGCGAGACACATTGTCCCACCACTCTTGGGCATCACCCTCAAGCATATAAACAGAATACAATAACTTCTGCGGATCTTGGCATCTCATAACCTGAAAAATCTTGTCCATACCCCTCAACCAAGCAGTGACCTCCTTTGGGTCCCTTGACCCCAGAAATGCGGGTGGCTTATGTTTCCTAAAAGATATGAGCCTACGCTCATCGTCAGCATTATCAAGCACCTGCCCAGCAGCCCCAGTAGATTGGGCAACAGATGACGGATCAGGAACATAACTAGGATCCGTAGTAGTATGATGACTAGCCTCACCAGTGTGGTGACTAGCCCCACTCTCCCCCTGTTGAGGAGTAACAGATGGCGTCGGTGTAGGAGTCACCGTAGCCGTATGTGGAGGTGTATTCTCCCTCCTAGGACGACCCCTGTCCGCCCTCATCTCAGCCATAAAGGCCTGCATCATATCCTGATTAGCTTTCATCAGGTTCTCAGTCATATTTCTATTTGCAGCCGTTTCCGCCTGCAGAGCATTCAGTGCTGCAGTAACCGGATCCGGTGGCAAAGGACCTGCACCACGTGCCCCACGGCGACCTCGTGCCCTACTCATGATATCTGTACATGTAACACAAAGGAATGAGTTGATCAGACCCACACTGAGGAATCACATATACATTAATCATAAATAGTTCACAGATAGCTATGACACACAAGATACAACATACACAACAATCAGAGTTCCCTAAACAAAACTGCTCTGATACCATAAAATGTAACAGCCCGTTGTACACCGGTATTGCTAACATTGATTATGATATTAAGCGCAGTTACAATCACAGTGATTAGATTAATTAAATTACGGGCAAATTTTTCCTTTAACATGTTCCTTTTCTTTTCCGTAAATACTTTTTCCGTAATCAATTAAAACCACACTATAATTGTAAATGCCATTTGCGGAATCATACACTTTATAACATCATAGATCATTCTTTTTATTCATTTCATTTAAACTCACCATCTTACTCTCATCTTTTACCAAGTTGTAGTCCTTTACGTTGTCTACGCGTGGTTTCAAACCACGTATCATTTGGAGTTCTACCCATCAAGTTATGCCCCTTTCTTTAAGTCACGAAAACCTGAATTTTCAAAAATTGCACTGTGGTAATCGATTACCAGTGGGTGGTAATCGATTACCACCTGTCAAAAATGAGGCAGTAGCCAAATTTTGACCTCCTCTGTTCTGGTAATCGATTACCAACCTTGGGTAATCGATTACCTCACATGGTAATCGATTACCAAGCCTCAGTAATCGATTACCAGTGAAGACAGAAGCTGATTTTTCGTCCCCTGTTGCATGGTAATCGATTACCATGCTTGGGTAATCGATTACTATGCAGCAAAATGACAGATTACAGCTGTTTTGAGCCCCAAAAAGGGTGTGTAATCCATCCCTAACCCCTTGATACTCCACATAACACATAATCATGTCCTAATGTTGGCTCTAGGCCCTTCCATCATGCATTTTCCTTAAGTTTAACATCAATTACATCATTCTCAAATAATGGCCATTTACATGTACATATGGACCATTTTTACATCATTACACATCAAGACTTCAAGGCTATGAATGTGGCAATGGACAAGTCCCATGCTCACTCAAAATATACAGTTATCCAAGCCATGAATAAACAAACATAAACAAGACTTAGCATATGACCATGAACACCAACAAAAGCATGGAAAATGATATCATGCAATATGTTCATGACCTAAGTCTCAAAATACTAATGGTATGCTATGTGCACTCCATAAACTCCTCCAAAAAGCCATGCAATCCAATGCACCGCATGCCCATCCAACGTCCACTATACGGGCTTCTTGCCCGAAGCTCCTCCCGGCTCATAGTGACCTGAAATGTGGTCCCCCAAACACGGGGTGAGATATACGGATATATCTCAGTAAACCAATGGAGCTAGAGGCTCTCTCCACTCCATGGCTCACTAAAATGTATCAAAATGACATAATATGGCATGCAAGTAAAACAATATCACCATCCTCCTGGAGACACCCAAGAACATCCACTCATGGATTCATGTTCAAGGACTCCATCATATAACTCCCTGGACAGTCCTGGCGCCTCTCCCATGGTTGAGAAGACTCCATGGCAATACCCAACCGGAACTCCTCATGAGCCCTATCCGGCGGACGTCCCACGTTTGGATCATCCTGGCGCCGCTCCCAGAGTCGACTCCACGGCAATACCCGACTGGCATTCTCACAAGGATGAATCCAGCGGATGACCAAACTCCACTTGTCAACTGATCAGCGACCACACAATTTTCACACAATACAAGCAATATGCATACAAGCACACAAACACATCATGTCATCACTACATCATCCAACCACTACCTTCCTCTAGGTGTGGTGGAGCTCACTAGGGATTAAACCCAAGTTCCAAGAGTTTACCTTAACACGAGCAACACCGTTCCAAACGTATGCTCCAAATCAACTTTTCTCAAATCCAACCGTGTGAGGCACCCTACAACAATCATCAATTCCCAATTACACAAAAACTCATTTTTCATCAAAATTCCTCAAAATTCTCTAAGTTAAAAACCTAGATTTTTCACCAAAATTTAACATAGCATTTCTAGCTTACAAACATGATTCTAAGGCCTTTTCATCTAATAGCATTTTTGCATTTGGGCTCTCTATCATCACACATCTAAAATCAAAGGTTTGAACACATATTCATAGATCTAAGAACTCAACTATCAAAAGACCACAAATATACTTACAATGGGTAGTATGATCACCACCAAGGCTTCACTAAACCATTTGAAGATCAAAACTTCAAGAAATCTTCAAAAACACTTATGGGTCGGATCTGACTTTGCTTAAAACGCGGCCAAAGAGTTGGATTCAAGGCTTCTAAGTGCTACCAATGGCTTTGGAAGGTTGTTTACGATAGATTTCAACACCAAAATCAAGCGATTCGGTGGAGAAACGAAGAAATGGGAGAAATGGTGAAAAATGGTGGAAATGGCTTCTTTCTTCACTGTGAGCGCGCGAGGAGGGAGGAGAAAAAGAGAAGGAAGAAGGAAGAAAAGGGAGGTGGGGCCAAGTGACTTCGGTCACACGGGTCCCACACGCGATCTAACTTTAACTCCGATAAAATTTCCGATCACAAATCCTTAATCTAAATATTTTTCCAGTCCATGACATATTTTTCTTTCTCCAAAATAATGATAAAATTTCACACCTATCGGTACACTCGCATCACAGTATTTTAACACTTAAAAATCACCATTCATCGATTTTTCCCAAATTTGCCTATTTACTCAATTTTTCGCCCTGATTCCATTTCCAACCTTACTTTTGTCATTTGAAATCTCTAACTCAGTATTTAAGCCTCCTATCACACGGTTGGCAAATTACAACTTTGCCCTTTTGCCCCTTTTGGCCATAATACTTGGATTTTCACTAATCCATCAACTTTCATTTCACAATATAACATTAAAATAAACATTTAAATACTTGAGGTGTTATACTTTTCGTCGGAAAATGGATTTCGTCGACGATTTTTGACGGAAAATGAATTCCGTCGAAAATGGATGAATAAAATAAATGCATAAGAAATTGATTTTATGAAGTTTTTCGATGAAAAATGGATTCTGTCGAACATTTTTGACGAAAAATGTATTCCGTCGAAAACGGATGAATAAAATAAATGCAAAAGAAATTGATTTTGTGAAGTTTTTCGACGGAAAATAAATTCCATCGAAAACGGATGAATAAAATAAATGCAAAAGAAATAGTTTTTGTGAAGATTTTTGACGGAAAAAGGATTCCGTCGAAGATTTTTGACGGAAAATGAATTCCATCGAAAATGGATGAATAAAATAAATGCAAAAGAAATTGATTTTGTGAAGCTTTTCGTCGGAAAATGGATTTCGTCGACGATTTTTGACGGAAAATGAATTCCGTCGAAAATGGATGAATAAAATAAATGCATAAGAAATTGATTTTATGAAGTTTTACGACGAAAAAAGTATTCCGTCGAAGATTTTTGACGAAAAATGTATTCCGTCGAAAACGGATGAATAAAATAAATGCAAAAGAAATTGATTTTGTGAAGTTTTTCAACGGAAAACATATTCCGTCGAAAACGGATGAATAAAATAAATGCAAAAGAAATTTATTTTGTGAAGTTTTTCGACGGAAAATGGATTCCGTAGAAGATTTTTGACGGAAAATGGATTCCGTCGAAGACTTTGGACGGAAAATGAATTCCACCGAAAACGGATGAATAAAATAAATGCAAAAGAAATTGATTTTCTGACGATTTTCGACTGAAAACGGATTCCGTCGAAAATGGATGAATAAAATAAATGCAAAAGAAATTGGTTTTGTGAAGTTTTTCGACGGATAATGGATTCCGTCGAAGATTTTTGACGGAAAATGTATTCCATCGAAAATGGATGAATTAAATTAATGCAAAAGAAATTGATTTTGTGAAGTTTTTCGACGGAAAACAAATTCCGTCAAAAACAGATGAATAAAATAAATCCAAAAGAAATTGATTTTGTGAAGTTTTTAGACGGAAAATGGATTCCGTAGAAGATTTTTGACGGAAAATGGATTCCGTTGAAGATTTTTGACGGAAAATGAATTCCATCGAAAATGGATGAATAAAATAAATGCAAAAGAAATTGATTTTGTGAAATTTTTCGACGGAAAATGGATTCCGTCGAAGATTTTTGACGGAAAATGTATTCCATCGAAAATGAATGAATTAAATTAATGCAAAAGAAATTTATTTTGTTAAGTTTTTCAACGGAAAATGAATTCCGTGGAACATGGATTAATAAAATAAATGTAAAAGAAATTGATTTTTTGAAGTTTTTCGACGGAAAATGGATTCCGTAGAAGATTTTTGATGGAAAATGGATTCTGTCGAAGATTTTTGACAGAAAATGAATTCCGTCGAAAACGGATGAATAACATAAATGCAAAAGAAATTGATTTTGTGAAGTTTTTCGACGGAAAATGGATTCCGTCGAAGATTTTGGACGGAAAATGAATACCGTCAAAAATGGATGAATAAAATAAATGAAAAAGAAATTGATTTTGTGAAGTTTTTCGACGGAAAAAGGATTCCGTCGAGAATGGATGAATAAAATAAATGCAAAAGAAATTGATTTTATGAAGTTTTTCGACGCAAAATGTATTCCGTCGAAGATTTTTGACGGAAAATGAATTCCGTCGAAAATGGATGAATAAAATAAATGCAAAAGAAATTGATTTTATCAAGTTTTTCGACGAAAAATTTATTCCGTCGAAAACGGATTAATAAAATAAATGTAAAAGAAATTGATTTTGTGAAGATTTTTAACGAAAAATGAATTCCGTCGAAAATGAAGTTTTTCGATGGAAAATGGATTCCGTAGAAGATTTTTGATGGAAAATGGTTTCCGTGGAAGAATATTGATGGAAAATGAATTCCTTCGAAAACGGATGAATAAAATAAATGCAAAAGAAATTGATTTTGTGAAGTTTTTCAACGGAAAATGGATTCCGTCGAAGATTTTTGACGGAAAATGAATTCCGTCGAAAATGGATGAATAAAATAAATGCATAAGAAATTGATTTTTTGAAGTTTTTCGATGAAAAATGGATTCCGTCGAACATTTTTGACGAAAAATGTATTCCGTCGAAAACGGATGACTAAAATAAATGCAAAAGAAATTGATTTTGTGAAGTTTTTCGACAGAAAACAAATTCCGACGAAAATGGATGAATAAAATAAATGCAAAAGAAATTATTTTTGTGAAGATTTTTGACGAAAATGGATTCCGTCGAAGATTTTTGACGGACAATGAATTCCATCGAAAACGGATGAATAAAATAAATGCAAAAGAAATTGATTTTGTGAAGTTTTTCGACGGAAAATGGATTCGGTCGAAGATTTTTGACAGAAAATGTATTCCATCGAAAACGGATGAATAAAATAAATGCAAAAGAAATTGATTTTGTGATGTTTTTCGATGGAAAAAGAATTGCGTCGAAAACGGTTTAATAAAATAAATGCAAAAGAAATTGATTTTTTGAAGTTTTTCGACGGAAAATGAATTTCGTAGAAGATTTTTTATGGAAAATGGATTCCGTCGAAGATTTTTGACAGAAAATGAATTCCGTCGAAAACGGATGAATAAAATAAATGCAAAAGAAATTGATTTTGTGAAGTTTTTCGACGGAAAATAGATTCTGTTGAAGTTTTTTGACGGAAAATGAATTCCGTCGAAAATGGATGAATAAAATAAATGCAAAAGAAATTGGTTTTGTGAAGTTTTTCGACGGAAAATGGATTCCGTCGAAGATTTTTGACGGAAAATGTATTCCATCGAAAATGGATGAATTAAATTAATGCAAAAGAAATTGATTTTGTGAGTTTTTCGACGGAAAATGGATTCCGTCGAAGTTTTTCGACGGAAAACAAATTCCGTCGAAAACGGATTAATAAAATAAATGCAAAAAAAATTGATTTTGTGAAAGTTTTTAACGGAAAATGAATTCCGTCTAAAACGGATGAATAAAATAAATGCAAAAGAAATTGATTTTGTGAAGTTTTTCGACGGAAAATGGATTCCGTCGAATATTTTTGACGGAAAATGAATTCCGTCGAAAATGGATGAATAAAATAAATGTCAAAGAAATTGATTTTATGAAGTTTTTCGACGAAAAATGGATTCCGTCAAAGATTTTTGACAAAAAATGTATTCCGTCGAAAACGGATGACTAAAATATATGCAAAATAAATTATTTTGTGAAGTTTTTCGACGGAAAAAGAATTTCGTCGAAAACGGATTAATAAATTAAATGCAAAAGAAATTGATTATTTGAAGTTTTTCGACAGAAAATGGATTCCGTAGAAGATTTTTTATGGAAAATGGATTTCGTCGAAGATTTTTGATGGAAAATGGATTTCGTCGAAAACGGATGAATAAAATAAATGCAAAAGAAATTGATTTTGTGAAGTTTTTCGACTGAAAATGGATTCCGTAGAAAATGGATGAATAAAATAAATGCAAAAGAAATTGATTTTGTGATGTTTTTCGACGGAAAATGGATTCCGTCGAAGATTTTTGACGGAAAATGTATTCCGTCGAAAATGAATGAATTAAATTAATGCAAAAGAAATTTATTTTGTGAAGTTTTTCAACGGAAAATGAATTCCGTCGAACATGGATTAATAAAATAAATGTAAAAGGAATTGATTTTGTTCAGTTTTTCGACGGAAAATGGATTCCGTAGAAGATTTTTGATGGAAAATGGATTCCGTCGAAGATTTTTGACAGAAAATGAATTCCGTCGAAAACGGATGAATAAAATAAATGCAAAAGAAATTGATTTTGTGAAGTTTTTCGACGGAAAATAGATTCCGTCGAAGATTTTTGATGGAAAATGAATTCCGTCGAAAATGGATGAATAAAATAAATGCAAAAGAAATTGATTTTATGAAGTTTTTCGACGAAAAAAGGATTCCGTCGAAGATTTTAAATGCAAAAGAAATTGATTTTATGTATTTTTCCGTCGAAAACGGATGAATAAAATAAATGCAAAAGAAATTGATTTTGTGAAGTTTTTCGACGGAAAACAAATTCCGTCGAAAACGGATGAATAAAATAAATGCAAAAGAAATTTATTTTGTGAAGTTTTTCGACGGAAAATGGATTCCGTAGAAGATTTTTGACGGAAAATGGATTCCGTCGAAGACTTTTGACGGAAAATGAATTCCACCGAAAACGGATGAATAAAATAAATGCAAAAGAAATTGATTTTCTGACGATTTTCGACTGAAAACGGATTCCGTCGAAAATGGATGAATAAAATAAATGCAAAAGAAATTGGTTTTGTGAAGTTTTTCGACGGAAAATGGATTCGGTCGAAGATTTTTTACGGAAAATGTATTCCGTCAAAAATGGATGAATAAAATAAATGCAAAAGAAATTGATTTTATGAAGTTTTACGACGAAAAAAGTATTCCGTCGAAGATTTT
The DNA here is from genome assembly GCA_032173675.1 of Gastrolobium villosum. Taxonomy (NCBI): domain Eukaryota; kingdom Viridiplantae; phylum Streptophyta; class Magnoliopsida; order Fabales; family Fabaceae; genus Gastrolobium; species Gastrolobium villosum. The sequence continues at coordinate 5,666 of JAVKPL010011429.1, read as the reverse complement.
TGACGAAAAATGTATTACGTCGAAAACGGATGAATAAAATAAATGCAAAAGAAATTGATTTTGTGAAGTTTTTCAACGGAAAACATATTCCGTCGAAAACGGATGAATAAAATAAATGCAAAAGAAATTTATTTTGTGAAGTTTTTCGACGGAAAATGGATTCCGTAGAAGATTTTTGACGGAAAATGGATTCCGTCGAAGACTTTGGACGGAAAATGAATTCCACCGAAAACGGATGAATAAAATAAATGCAAAAGAAATTGATTTTCTGACGATTTTCGACTGAAAACGGATTCCGTCGAAAATGGATGAATAAAATAAATGCAAAAGAAATTGGTTTTGTGAAGTTTTTCGACGGATAATGGATTCCGTCGAAGATTTTTGACGGAAAATGTATTCCATCGAAAATGGATGAATTAAATTAATGCAAAAGAAATTGATTTTGTGAAGTTTTTCGACGGAAAACAAATTCCGTCAAAAACAGATGAATAAAATAAATCCAAAAGAAATTGATTTTGTGAAGTTTTTAGACGGAAAATGGATTCCGTAGAAGATTTTTGACGGAAAATGGATTCCGTCGAAGATTTTTGACGGAAAATGAATTCCATCGAAAATGGATGAATAAAATAAATGCAAAAGAAATTGATTTTGTGAAATTTTTCGACGGAAAATGGATTCCGTCGAAGATTTTTGACGGAAAATGTATTCCATCAAAAATGAATGAATTAAATTAATGCAAAAGAAATTTATTTTGTTAAGTTTTTCAACGGAAAATGAATTCCGTGGAACATGGATTAATAAAATAAATGTAAAAGAAATTGATTTTTTGAAGTTTTTCGACGGAAAATGGATTCCGTAGAAGATTTTTGATGGAAAATGGATTCTGTCGAAGATTTTTGACAGAAAATGAATTCCGTCGAAAACGAATGAATAACATAAATGCAAAAGAAATTGATTTTGTGAAGTTTTTCGACGGAAAATGGATTCCGTCGAAGATTTTGGACGGAAAATGAATACCGTAAAAAATGGATGAATAAAATAAATGAAAAAGAAATTGATTTTGTGAAGTTTTTCGACGGAAAAAGGATTCCGTCGAGAATGGATGAATAAAATAAATGCAAAAGAAATTGATTTTATGAAGTTTTTCGACGCAAAATGTATTCCGTCGAAGATTTTTGACGGAAAATGAATTCCGTCGAAAATGGATGAATAAAATAAATGCAAAAGAAATTGATTTTATCAAGTTTTTCGACGAAAAATTTATTCCGTCGAAAACAGATTAACAAAATAAATGTAAAAGAAATTGATTTTGTGAAGATTTTTAACGAAAAATGAATTCCGTCGAAAATGAAGTTTTTCGATGGAAAATGGATTCCGTAGAAGATTTTTGATGGAAAATGGTTTCCGTGGAATATTGATGGAAAATGAATTCCTTCGAAAACGGATGAATAAAATAAATGCAAAAGAAATTGATTTTGTGAAGTTTTTCAACGGAAAATGGATTCCGTCGAAGATTTTTGACGGAAAATGAATTCCGTCGAAAATGGATGAATAAAATAAATGCAAAAGAAATTGATTTTGTGAAGCTTTTCGTCGGAAAATGGATTTCGTCGACGATTTTTGACGGAAAATGAATTCCGTCGAAAATGGATGAATAAAATAAATGCATAAGAAATTGATTTTATGAAGTTTTACGACGAAAAAAGTATTCCGTCGAAGATTTTTGACGAAAAATGTATTCCGTCGAAAACGGATGAATAAAATAAATGCAAAAGAAATTGATTTTGTGAAGTTTTTCAACGGAAAACATATTCCGTCGAAAACGGATGAATAAAATAAATGCAAAAGAAATTTATTTTGTGAAGTTTTTCGACGGAAAATGGATTCCGTAGAAGATTTTTGACGGAAAATGGATTCCGTCGAAGACTTTGGACGGAAAATGAATTCCACCGAAAACGGATGAATAAAATAAATGCAAAAGAAATTGATTTTCTGACGATTTTCGACTGAAAACGGATTCCGTCGAAAATGGATGAATAAAATAAATGCAAAAGAAATTGGTTTTGTGAAGTTTTTCGACGGATAATGGATTCCGTCGAAGATTTTTGACGGAAAATGTATTCCATCGAAAATGGATGAATTAAATTAATGCAAAAGAAATTGATTTTGTGAAGTTTTTCGACGGAAAACAAATTCCGTCAAAAACAGATGAATAAAATAAATCCAAAAGAAATTGATTTTGTGAAGTTTTTAGACGGAAAATGGATTCCGTAGAAGATTTTTGACGGAAAATGGATTCCGTTGAAGATTTTTGACGGAAAATGAATTCCATCGAAAATGGATGAATAAAATAAATGCAAAAGAAATTGATTTTGTGAAATTTTTCGACGGAAAATGGATTCCGTCGAAGATTTTTGACGGAAAATGTATTCCATCGAAAATGAATGAATTAAATTAATGCAAAAGAAATTTATTTTGTTAAGTTTTTCAACGGAAAATGAATTCCGTGGAACATGGATTAATAAAATAAATGTAAAAGAAATTGATTTTTTGAAGTTTTTCGACGGAAAATGGATTCCGTAGAAGATTTTTGATGGAAAATGGATTCCGTCGAAGATTTTTGACAGAAAATGAATTCCGTCGAAAACGGATGAATAAAATAAATGCAAAAGAAATTGATTTTGTGAAGTTTTTCGACGGAAAATGGATTCCGTCGAAGATTTTTGACGGAAAATGAATTCCGTCAAAAATGGATGAATAAAATAAATGAAAAAGAAATTGATTTTGTGAAGTTTTTCGACGGAAAAAGTATTCCGTCGAGAATGGATGAATAAAATAAATGCAAAAGAAATTGATTTTATGAAGTTTTTCGACGCAAAATGTATTCCGTCGAAGATTTTTGACGGAAAATGAATTCCGTCGAAAATGGATGAATAAAATAAATGCAAAAGAAATTGATTTTATCAAGTTTTTCGAAGAAAAATGTATTCCGTCGAAAACGGATTAATAAAATAAATGTAAAAGAAATTGATTTTGTGAAGATTTTTAACGGAAAATGAATTCCGTCGAAAATGAAGTTTTTCGATGGAAAATGGATTCCGTAGAAGATTTTTGATGGAAAATGGTTTCCGTGGAAGATTTTTGATGGAAAATGAATTCCTTCGAAAACGGATGAATAAAATAAATGCAAAAGAAATTGATTTTGTGAAGTTTTTCAACGGAAAATGGATTCCGTCGAAGATTTTTGACGGAAAATGAATTCCGTCGAAAATGGATGAATAAAATAAATGCAAAAGAAATTGATTTTGTGAAGTTTTTCGTCGGAAAATGGATTCCGTCGAAGATTTTTGACGGAAAATGAATTCCGTCGAAAATGGATGAATAAAATAAATGCATAAGAAATTGATTTTATGAAGTTTTACGACGAAAAAAGTATTCCGTCGAAGATTTTTGACGAAAAATGTATTCCGTCGAAAACGGATGAATAAAATAAATGCAAAAGAAATTGATTTTGTGAAGTTTTTCAACGGAAAACATATTCCGTCGAAAACGGATGAATAAAATAAATGCAAAAGAAATTTATTTTGTGAAGTTTTTCGACGGAAAATGGATTCCGTAGAAGATTTTTGACGAAAAATGGATTCCGTCGAAGACTTTGGACGGAAAATGAATTCCACCGAAAACGGATGAATAAAATAAATGCAAAAGAAATTGATTTTCTGACGATTTTCGACTGAAAACGGATTCCGTCGAAAATGGATGAATAAAATAAATGCAAAAGAAATTGGTTTTGTGAAGTTTTTCGACGGATAATGGATTCCGTCGAAGATTTTTGACGGAAAATGTATTCCATCGAAAATGGATGAATTAAATTAATGCAAAAGAAATTGATTTTGTGAAGTTTTTCGACGGAAAACAAATTCCGTCAAAAACAGATGAATAAAATAAATCCAAAAGAAATTGATTTTGTGAAGTTTTTAGACGGAAAATGGATTCCGTAGAAGATTTTTGACGGAAAATGGATTCCGTTGAAGATTTTTGACGGAAAATGAATTCCATCGAAAATGGATGAATAAAATAAATGCAAAAGAAATTGATTTTGTGAAATTTTTCGACGGAAAATGGATTCCGTCGAAGATTTTTGACGGAAAATGTATTCCATCGAAAATGAATGAATTAAATTAATGCAAAAGAAATTTATTTTGTTAAGTTTTTCAACGGAAAATGAATTCCGTGGAACATGGATTAATAAAATAAATGTAAAAGAAATTGATTTTTTGAAGTTTTTCGACGGAAAATGGATTCCGTAGAAGATTTTTGATGGAAAATGGATTCTGTCGAAGATTTTTGACAGAAAATGAATTCCGTCGAAAACGGATGAATAACATAAATGCAAAAGAAATTGATTTTGTGAAGTTTTTCGACGGAAAATGGATTCCGTCGAAGATTTTGGACGGAAAATGAATACCGTCAAAAATGGATGAATAAAATAAATGAAAAAGAAATTGATTTTGTGAAGTTTTTCGACGGAAAAAGGATTCCGTCGAGAATGGATGAATAAAATAAATGCAAAAGAAATTGATTTTATGAAGTTTTTCGACGCAAAATGTATTCCGTCGAAGATTTTTGACGGAAAATGAATTCCGTCGAAAATGGATGAATAAAATAAATGCAAAAGAAATTGATTTTATCAAGTTTTTCGACGAAAAATTTATTCCGTCGAAAACGGATTAACAAAATAAATGTAAAAGAAATTGATTTTGTGAAGATTTTTAACGAAAAATGAATTCCGTCGAAAATGAAGTTTTTCGATGGAAAATGGATTCCGTAGAAGATTTTTGATGGAAAATGGTTTCCGTGGAAGAATATTGATGGAAAATGAATTCCTTCGAAAACGGATGAATAAAATAAATGCAAAAGAAATTGATTTTGTGAAGTTTTTCAACGGAAAATGGATTCCGTCGAAGATTTTTGACGGAAAATGAATTCCGTCGAAAATGGATGAATAAAATAAATGCATAAGAAATTGATTTTTTGAAGTTTTTCGATGAAAAATGGATTCCGTCGAACATTTTTGACGAAAAATGTATTCCGTCGAACACGGATGACTAAAATAAATGCAAAAGAAATTGATTTTGTGAAGTTTTTCGACAGAAAACAAATTCCGACGAAAATGGATGAATAAAATAAATGCAAAAGAAATTATTTTTGTGAAGATTTTTGACGAAAATGGATTCCGTCGAAGATTTTTGACGGACAATGAATTCCATCGAAAACGGATGAATAAAATAAATGCAAAAGAAATTGATTTTGTGAAGTTTTTCGACGGAAAATGGATTCGGTCGAAGATTTTTGACAGAAAATGTATTCCATCGAAAACGGATGAATAAAATAAATGCAAAAGAAATTGATTTTGTGATGTTTTTCGATGGAAAAAGAATTGCGTCGAAAACGGTTTAATAAAATAAATGCAAAAGAAATTGATTTTTTGAAGTTTTTCGACGGAAAATGAATTTCGTAGAAGATTTTTTATGGAAAATGGATTCCGTCGAAGATTTTTGACAGAAAATGAATTCCGTCGAAAACGGATGAATAAAATAAATGCAAAAGAAATTGATTTTGTGAAGTTTTTCGACGGAAAATAGATTCTGTTGAAGTTTTTTGAC